>JABASH010002264.1:0-21031 GCA_019776445.1 Tomocerus maximus
CTCTTAAAGTGGTTTAATATTCTAATTATTCATATATAATAAATTTAAAGATAGGTATTTCTAGTCAGAATCGACCAGAGTATCATAATATTATACTTTTCTCATTTGAGAGTAATTCTGCTGACTGTGAGTTCAGTAAGTAGGACTTTAGCTTGATTTTATGTTATTGAAGCTTACTGGTACCTACTTAGTGATGTTTTACGGAACTAAGAATTTTTACAATTTTCAGTTTATTTTGAAAAAATATATGCACTTTTTCTCGAATTTTAGGGGCACGGCACACGGCACAATTTATCATTGTACCCTCCCTAAATACGTCGACGCATACAATTTAAAAAATAAAAAAGTTAGCAAAGATAAGTTTAATTTGATAAACATTATAAGACAAAAATGTGTAAGAGTCCTCTAGCATTAATGGAAAATAGTTAGGTATTGGTGCCTTCATTTAATTCTAAACATAAGCAGTAGCAGAAAACTATAGTGTGACCAGGGTTTTAACAAAATGCATCCTGTTGCAACCGTGCAACCATTAAGGGTCGAGGTCACAGTTTTGCCTCTTTTAAAACCTAACCTAATAAAAAATATACATGTATCCTGTTACCCACACCCTTAACGATTTCACAGTTGCACGGTTGCAACAGGATGCATTTTGTAATTCCCCGTGTGACCAGGAATGCTGGTTAAAATAGGCCATTTCGACACCCCTCATGAAAAGTAAAAATAACACATAACCTTAAATAAAGACGACTTGACGATTCCAATTCCAATTGTTTCACATGTTATGGAAGTCGTCTGGCTTAGTGATTGCTAGTTAATGTAGTAAAGCTAAGTAAAAGCTAATATTTACATAAATGTTTGCACGAGTGTACACAATTTTAATGACCACGTTAGATGTTAAATTTTGTGTAAAATGGGCACGATGTTCAATAATGCTGTGTTTACCAAGAGTACCTAAGTAAAATTCTTTGTACAGTACTTACAATATACTATATAGAATACATATGCAGATATGCAGTAAAGCCATATTATTATAAAAAAAATGTCAGTGTAGTCAGTAGTCCATTGCTTGGCAAATTGGTATTATGGAATTTTTTAGAAATATTTTTAATCTGAGTACAACAGAATCAATTTCATCAGTTGCCCTTTCTAACAAATAACGAAATTTGCAGCATGAATAGCACGTTTAAGAAAATAAAACCATAGTTTCCATAAACCTAAAGGCATCGATGCAATTTAGCTATTTACTAGAATTTTTAATTGTTTTAGCAATGTCAATGTATTTTTCCTTCAAATATATTTTAAGTGCAGAAATAGGTCGATGAAACCGCATACTTTTGACCCTGACCTCTAACAAATAATTTTTGACCTGAAAAAGGGAGTATAGTCAGTTTTCGTTTTTTTTCTCATCCAGCAAGAAATACATGCAATTAAGTACCTAAAAAATGAACACCATCAAATCTAATTAAAATAATTAAAAATTTTAAAACCACATAACGTTAAATTAAATTAAGTAGTTAGTTTATGCAAAATTTTGATTATTTCGAGTCAAATGGCATTTTTTATCGATATTTTACAGAATATATTACCTGATTGCTCTTAGGTCGTTTTCTAAAGAACTGGAAGACAATTAGGAAAGGGTTTCCTTTGGGACTAGAAAACAATGGCACTCGTTCGGAGCGGAATCCCCGACCAGACTATGAGCAATAGCACTGGTTTGGCATGGACTCCGATCCGAACCAGTGCCATTGTTTTCTAGTCCCCAAGGAAAGACTTTTCTATTGTCTTCCAGTTCTTTAGAAAACGAGCTAAGAGCAATCAGGTAATAACCGTGTGAGGTAGTTAGTATATTGGCTTGTCCTACCTTCCAATAAAATGAAAATGAAATGTAATTATTGTAACCAATTGTACTGATAGGTTACATAATTTAGGAGGGAATGTAAGTTATGATTCATAAGTTAACGTGTCGCTTTATTGCTTTGTCATTTATGGCAACATTTAAAAAATTTGATTGTTCCAGTTATTATTCAATCATTAGTTTGTTATTTCTTCTTATTTTTAGGCGAAGTAGGTTGGAAAACACTTGATGCAGACATTAAACTCTCGATATACTGACCTAATACTTGATTTTCGGAACGCAATTTGAGATTTTCTTCTTTAACGCTATCCACTCGTTGGGATAAATCTGAAAGACAAAAATAAACATTAGCGAAATTTAATTTTGCAATATTAATTTACAATACATATACTATTTCTACCTCACGGAGTACTGCTAGACATGAAATTGCTACTAGCCCAAGTTTCGGGCCAAAGTTAGCCACTTAAATGCTACCAAGACTAAATTTTAAGGCTTTTACTCAGGTCGATGGAAACTATTTTGTTTAATTTCACCATGTATCTGTAATGCTACTTTTTTGATTATTTGGATTTATAGTTATAATTTTTCCGATTTTGCCAAACATATTGACATTTGGAAAGTTTTGAAATAAGAAACTTTTAGCACCTTATATTATGGGTTTATTGGTTAATTTATTAAGACATTTTAATGTGATTTGTTCTAATATTTTGGATATACAGTACTGCAAAAGATAAATAATAGGTTAGCTTTTATTTTAAGTCGGCTAATTATTTAAAAGGTAACACTTCCTACACGTCGAAATTCACAAATTTCCTGGCATTTAAACAAGGGATACTTTCGTAATACTACATAGAATATTTAATGTCCATGTACAGCAAAAGATATCATAATAATTGTTATTGGTTTGTAATAATTGTTAGAAATCAACCCTTCAAATGCATCAATGAATACCACTGCATCTCAACCAAATTGTCTCGTATTCATTTTGATGTCAACAATTTATAAATGGTCACGACCGTTTTTTTTTGGCTACGGCATTTTATCAGCTACTTTTAAGCTTTGGCTATCATAATTTAATATTTTCAATTTTATAGTATCTACCTTAAATTTTTTTTATAATTTTATATCGAACTTAAATGTTACTAATAATTTTATATAAATTAAATGTTTTTAAATGACGTCTCAGAAACAAATTTAGTTGCATTGCTTATGTTTCACAAGTATGGTCATAACAGAAACTTTCTGAGTTTGTTATAGAATCAATAATCGATAAGTATACATAGAATTCCAATAGAACAATAAGATTATAATAATTTTCCTATTTTGGTAAGCACGAATTTTACTTTACTACAGTTTGTTATTTTGGAACAAGTAAATTGTCATTAGTATACCTATCGATTAGACATGTACACTTAAAATAAATGTGCGCTTTGCGCATACTAAACACAATTGAACTATACTCTTACGGATCGTTTACTTTCCTGATTTCCAAGTACAGAAGTTGGTTAATAGCAATAATACTCATATCTGTATTCACGATTATTAGCCAACGAAGCCCAAGTTCATTAGCAATGTATTTAATGCAATCAGCGAAGGTTAGCAAGTTAATTTTCTAAATGATTACTGGTCATTTATTAAGGATACAACGTTTGCATTCCTATCAATAAAAGACAAAAAGGAAGTAGTGACTTTATAATTGTCAATAGTGAATGAGCAATAAAATTAATTATAGCTGTCACCACTGATCCTACTAATTAAGGTTTGTAGATACCCATGGTGTTATTTTATCATTAATTTCCTGGTATAAATTGGTGGAGTATTGGAGGAATAGGGAAGCTAAGAATTTTTATGGTAAGGAGAATGTGAGTGAGTTTGGTTGAGATGTGGGTAATCAGTCTAAGTCTAATAGCCTGTAATAACAGGACATAAATGGATTGACAATAGACTGAGTGAAACTGAAGTGAATGTCGTGCATGTGCTGAGTCACACACGACAGTCCAAGGAACTTTATCATTGCATGCATTTAATTCAGTGCCTTTGTGGCATGTCTACGAGAAGTAATGTCTTATAATTCCAATACTGGAATGGAGAAAGTGAAAGTTATCCAATTATCTCCATTGTACTACTTCACTTGAACAAATTATTTTTCCATACCGTCTAGAGTATTTTGTAGTTCCAAAACTTGTGTGATTAGTCGAGCCTTTTCTTCATGCTCATCAGGACTAATATCTGGATCCAAGTCTGAAAAAATAGAAAACCCCATAGATTGATATATATACTTAAGTAGACATGATTTATATAGTATAATAATATAATTTACTGTCTTGTCCAGCTCCAGCTAGAGAATCATTTGAGAAAGTTGATGGTAGAGTATCAAAAATTCTTGTAAGGCTTGTGATATTAGGATCTGAGTTCAAGGAAGGTGAGGTCAAGTCAACCAATGGCTGTGGAGGTGCTATGTACACAATTCATTAAATTAAGTTACTGCTCCACTTTTAATTTAGATAAATGAAATAGAATAAAATAAAACCTTCAGGCTCGTCATCTGCTAAGGGAATAGAGTCTTCAAAGTTGTTACATACAGAACTCATCACTCACAGTAGAGATTTGCTAATCATTAAATGATATGATTGTATTTTGATATTTCAAGATTTATTTGTGTGTTTATGGATGCGGCAGCCCAGCAGATGATTAACCAGGCCAAGCCAGATCAGAGACTAGACTGACGGAATGAGTTTTCTCCTTTGAGATCTTCTTTACTATTTGCTACAACCCCTCGGGCTAGTCTAGTAATAGTGCCCACTATAGAATCAATCAGAAGCTGTGTTGCAAGCTTAGCAAGTGCCAACTCGGATCCAAATTGTTTTGCCACGTCAGAAGAACGACAACTATGTCCCTTTCCTTAATGCGGACTTTGCCTATCTTAGTTTACTTATTTAAGATATCGCCGAAAAGGTCGCACCAACAACCGCACCGAATATTTAAGCGACAAAAGATTAAACTGGATAAGCATCATTAAATGTCCTCACCCCAATCCATCTATTATGCACATTCATCCTAATATTATTCCCAAATATATCAATCACCTCCCTATACACACCGAAATAAACCATCAAATAATCCAAATAATGGACACTTGCTCTATTTGTCCTAATCCATTATAGTTTCTCCCAACCAACTCCACAACTCTCCGTCAAAAGAAACTTGGATATTTGTTTTCCCTTTTTTACTCACATCATGCAAAACTTTAAGTAGATAATAGACGGATGACAGACAGACAGTCTCATTTTCTCTGCATCATGACGTGCATCCATAGAATTTCTATTTACGTCCAAACTAGTTTTATATACAACCTACTCTGTAATACATCAAACTGGTTTATATAATTCTTTCATGCTCCAAAGGATAATAAGTCCTCACAAATTCTTCATGTTTGTCTAGATTTACTTTCTTAATTATTAGAAACCATACCTACGACAAAATCCATACTAATCTACTTATACATACAGGCTCATGCAAAAAGCCAAATACCTGCACATAAAAACACTGTTTTAGTCAAATATTATGTCTACGTGTTTGGTCTCTCCAGTTTTTCTACAGAGTTGAAATTATAATTTAATAGAAATTATCTACACAAGTCGACCACAGGCACAGCAACCACGAAAGAAAAAATAAATGTTTATTAACAAAGGGATACAAGTTTATAAACACAATTTGTCAACCGCACACAATTCACTAAAGATATACTGTCACTGAAAATTTGAAGGAAAGTTTAACATTATTATTGCTAATGAAAATTGACTGAGTAAGAACATAAGAATAACTTTAAATTCCCAGTTCAAAAGCAATTAAAATGATAAAACCAAGAAGGGGACATAATTAGTGGTTAAATTAAACCATATTTGTACTTAAATAAAACGCAAGTGGATTTATCATGGTTCATGACTAGGAGTTATTTATTGTTTTGAGAATATGGAGATCCTAACCTGTAGACTCTATTCACAAAATAGCATAAAGTGTAGATTACGATAATGAAGATGCGTCTTTGTCTACTCACTGCGTCTGCTTTCTTATGGAGCAGAAATTGTTCAAAATAGAGCAGTATGATGATTGAAACTTTCATTTTGGTAGTTAGACGATGGAGGGTGCTACATGCCCATTATATTTGCTGATACTGCATTCATACGCCTACACCGTGATAAAATAGAGTAAAACAAGTTCCCTAGGCGAACAGTAAATGCAAAAAATTATATATCAGTAACTGTGACCGTTTTAAATAGTAATATATATTTTAAGTAGAATATTTATGCTATGCTTATCAATATTTCAAAGCTCTCTAATGACAGTAAGCAAGGTTCATTTGCAGTGAACGTGAAAACTGAACAATTGGCGAGATAAAAAAGGTTTGACTAAATGTCAAGCATATCAATAGAAATCAAGTAAGCTGCTGAATCGCAAAAAGTGCATATGAAATAAGAAACGAGAAAGTTTCATAGCTACATATTATCTAATCAAAGTGAAAAAATCATCAGTCTTGCATATCTCGAATTTCTCACGCTTTTGTAGCCCTAATGACATTCAGCTAACTTGCGTATCTATAAACTTACAGGTTACAGAATATAAAACATTTTTGTAGCACATTCTAGCGTACTATGTTATTAATTGTCATAAAAGTTACATACTTACACTGTTCTATGCGAGAATATGGGAAAAATTACAATTTATGTAAAGTGGGACACAACACAACAGTACAAAATATGCTTACTATTTAACCTAGGTAATAATTTTACAGTATGCAATTGTTTAAATCTTTGAGAAAAATCATTCTTTCTGCTCCATATAAAGTTTCACTCTCTACATCTCCCTTTAAATCTGTGCTACTGCTAACAGAGTACCTAGTACAGATAGGTACCCAAAATGTTTGAAAATAATTTCGTGCGTTTTCCAATTTTAAATACCCCCAGCCTCTCAGCCCCTCCTTGTCACATTATTATCCTGTGGTAGTAATTATATTAGCAATGGGAATCGGATTAACAGATGTAGCGTTTCAAATCAAATTATTCAAAATCCTGACATATTATAAAATGGTTCAATATGTAATATTCAGGTGCAATTATAAATTGTGAAACGACATAGTGTTGTTAGCTAGTGGTTATTCTTTTTTAAATGGGAATAACTTCGGAACAATGAAAATAAATCAACTTGAAAATCACTAAAAATTTGAAAAAAACCATTGGGGATTTCTCTGAATAAATTTCATTAAAATGAATACTTTTCCCATTAGACATCGATTTCAACAACAATACTGCAAAGAATAAAGTAAAGTAATCATGGTCAATAATCCTTAGAAAAACAAAAGAAATTCCTTCAGCGTATAGGTTTGGTTGCTTGTTTGTCTAACGAATATGTTGTGGGGCAACCGTATGATATGAAGCGGATGTGTGGGATAGAGACATATTGCCCAAAACCAAAACTCAAAAGCCTATCTAAACATTAACCTATATGGTAGGTATGTATGTGGAAACGCATTTCATTGTGAAACAATAATAAGACTCCTGAGTAAAATTTGACGGCACAGAGCGCACAGGTTGGGGAACACATTTTAAACAAGATGCCTTTAAGCAAAATTTATGCAAATTGTTTTGAAAAATGTCATTTAATTATTTACATAGGTGCATTGCATACATATTTTATATTTATATATAAGGATTGTTCGAACTGGTATCATCTTTGTAGGCAAGTAGCCGTAAGAAAATTATTAACGTCTGATAGCAAATAAGTGCAACAACAAAATGTTCAGTGGGCATATTGTACCAATGTTACTGCATATAAGTAAGCATACATCTAAAGATAACACTGTTCCCCGAACTGTACAGAACTATTTGTATCAAAGTACCGGCATGGAAAGTTTCTTATTTGACATAGTACCTATACACTAAGTTTCATACGAGGTAGTCTGACATAAACCCAAGTTTGTCGACAAAAATAACAAAGTAAACTTGTTTTCTTGAGACTGATATTTACTGTTGGGAGAAGAATTTTTTTTACGACAGAGTATACATTTTAGTTTATAAAGGCAAGAGATTTAAAGATCTGAAATGCCTTACAGTCAGTTAATATGAATGAGATATTGAAATTATAAAGTTATGAGCGTAATTTAACCATTACTATTTTAGCTTAATTATATTATATTACTATATCTAATCAAAATTACTGAAATAACATTTCAAGACTCATCATCTTTTGAATTCTCACTCTGGATTAGACTTGTATCACTTGGGCTAACTTTATAATGTCGTCGCATCCATATGAAATTTCGAGTGACATAATATTTAAATGCTAAATAAATTACGTTTAATCTGTCTCTGAGTGTAAAAATCTATATTCTGCCAAAAAAGAGGAGATTTATTTAGTAGCCATTATTGTAGTATAAGTTGAATAGGTAGGTATTCGGTTTGTCGGAGAGGCAATGTTTATATTATTATTGTGCTGGATTGTAAGTTGATAGTGTAATGTATGGGAGTGTGAGATGTCTGAATTGTAGGACTAAGAAGTGAAGGTAGGAGAGTTGTGACAAGGAAGAGAGCAGATATATGAAATAGAATGGTCGTCGGGATTGCAGTGGAGCAGCACCTTGTAGGCGCTATAATTGTAGTGAAAGGAAGTGGTGAGGGAAAGCAGGCAAGAGGACATAGGAGTAGGAGATTGACTGCGTGGAGAGAAAGCCTGTACATTAGAGTGCTGGTCGGAGAAAGTTCTTCTCGGTTGGGATAATCCTAAGAGTGAGGCTGTGAACCGGGAGACGCATGCGAGGGACTTTCTCTCTAGACTGAACTAACGTCAGGCAGGACGGCGAAAGCAGAAGAGAAAAGCCGCCCTACTCACACTCCTGCCCCTTTTGCTCTCTCCGAATGTGTAAGGACACACAAAGTCCTATGGACATACACACCAACTCCTGGCTACACTTACACACATACACACATTTTATATATCATAATAGAGAAATCCGACACATGCACAGAGAGACGGGCTCTGCTGTACATTGTGCATGTGTATGTACATGTAGGCACACCAAAAAAGCGAGCTGTGCTTACTTAATAGTGCATGTGTGTTGTACTGACTAAACGAAAGGACACACAACAACCAAAAGATTTTCTCTTCACTTTTCACTACAGAGACTTTTATTCATCATTCCATTGGAAAGACGTACACAAGTACAACTAAAACTTTTCAATGTTCAACTGGGACAAAAAGCACTTGAGCCAGCCAGGCAGGGAGCTCTAAGCTCTCTTTCCACACACGCACACTTGACTTGAGACCAGAAGACAACATTGAGCCTTTTTTTCGTCACCAACCTCCTTTTCAAATTCACAAGGATTAAAGTCTCCATTCATCACTCGATTGATCCGATATTCTAACAAACAATAAGATTCTCTAATATAAACTCTGTGCAATATTTTTCGATCCTCCTCCACATTTTCCTGGACTGCCTGCCGATCTCCGATTAACATCACCGCCACCCGCTCTAACTTTCACAACTCTGCCCAGCTACTACTGAAATGTGGGAACTCCACTATTGTACCGCTAGATTAGGTGCATAGTTAGTTATACCAGAGTGGATTATTCCTCGGACCTTGTTGTATGTACTTTGCTTAGACTCGGTGCGTGTGTCGACCCAACAGCCCAGTCAAACTCAAGCTACACGCCACTTCATATACAGTTATTTCAAAGATCAAGAAATACGCGTAGCAACAAACTCAAACCGAGTTTCACTTTATATAGAGTACATGGGATATATATATAGACCCTTATACTGATCTGGAAGATTGTATTAAACTTCTGTTTGTCTACCATTGCCATAGTACTCAATAATCTTTGTCACTTAACTACACACCTCTATAGTTTTCCTTAAGTGGCTTCTGTGACTTTCTCTGTTTTCTCATCGTTAATTCAGAAGAAAGGGTCAGGCCAGTCCAGGGCCACAAAATGCAGTTCCTGGGAATTTATTCAGGTAAGAAATACTTTCTGATTCCTACATTCTATTTCCGTCTATAGATACAGAGATACATCGGTGTAAATATATCTGCTACAGAGATGTCTATATAGAGTCTATAGGATTTATAGCATCGCACTATAAGAGAACTGTGATTCCCTTATCGTCCCCTATTTCATCTAATGCTCCTTCAATAGCTACAAAATACTATGCGATTTAGTGGTGTAATAAAATCAGCACAGGATTTGATTTTGACCGTTAGGATCACGATTACAATCATAATCAATTCTTGCCGACTGCACAGCGTCAATAAGTACTTGGTACTACACTATAACCCTTGTTCCTATTTATTAGTACAGCTCCATGTTCCATGCAATATTGAAACAATCGATCTAACTCTTCCATTCCTACAAGTTACCTATCTATTTATTTAGTTCCTGTATTTTCTGTTACAACAAAACATCTATATGGAATCATGCAACTTACTACATTTACACAGCGACGCAATATAATATTATACTCCATAAATTCGAGTATTTGCACGTATGTATACAAATCTAAATTTCCTCATACTTTTGTACCAAACTATGCACAACATTTGTGCTGCTGTACTTTTCCGAGAATATCTACACTCTACACATGTACGATTTCTTGGACAGATGTTTTATGTTTCAGTGTCGCTTACTCATGACCATTTTTTACATATCGATCCGGTTGCTGCATTCTTTGATAAAAGAGAAAGGTAAAACTAACCTGACAGCGGTTTTCAAACACTAAAAATTCATTTCTGTTACATCCAATTTTTTACAACATACTCAATCTACATGGTATTTTTAAAATCTTCCCTATTTGTAAATCAGTTGTAAGTTAATTCAAGGTTTTTTCCTAAGTGCAGATAGATGTAGACATGATTTTAAGTAATGGCGAATTAGCAGTAATTGCATTTAATATTAAGCTCCAATCAATGACAGGAGTTAAATGTTCAGGGTATTTAGTTTAGTCGTTCTTCTTGGAATACACTCATAATTATACTATTTATTAGAACTGCACACTTTTCCTATCCATAGTCATTCACTGGTTCATAACACAAAGCAAAGACTTTGGTAATGAAACTAATAATATTATTGGTAAATATTTTCAGGGAAGAATTATTTCTCAACTACTACAATTCTGCATGATAATATATGTTCCAATTTTTCAAGAACTACAACAATGAAAACAATTGCTTTCAATTTTCGATTACACCTCTTGTGTGCTTTATAACTCCTCTTAGTCATTCGTTTAGATAACACATATTAGATAGATACAAATCGTACAGCATGTAAAATGTAAGTATGTATTGTCGTTTAATGAGTATCTTGACATGCGACCTTCTAGTACATTAAACATTATAACAAATTAGCTTATAGCATAAAAGTAGTGACATTTAGTTCATATTTACAAAGTCCCAATCTTACAGTTGATGCAGTCACACCTCACACAACTTTTGAACAATTTATCTGTTCAAGATGCAAGAGTACGGTACTTATCACCCGAGAACTTATAGCTTAAGGATGAAATGAAGTCAAGAACATGGTTATAAATTATCTCTCGCCTGACCTATTTTAATGCATTTGTTTTCAGCACATCAGATAATTTCACGGTGGCTAACTATTTATAATGTCTAGGCCTAGACGTCCATTTGGCATTAAGTCTGCCTCTTTAGCCCTATAGCAGAAAAGTTTGTATACTAGTACTGCTTGCTACCTGTATATATTATAGTTGTCATTATTCTTATTATTAAAAACAATACAGCACTAAGGTCGTAAGGTGTATTTCCTTGCAAACACATCATGTGTCTAGCGTTTTAGTGTGTACATATCTACAGATAATTATAATGTGCAAAAATACGCCTACGTTGGGTTTATGTACCTGCATCTTTCATTGTGATCACTGACTACCTGGTGGGAAGTCAAATATTAACACCATATATAAAACTGTATGACGATAAATATCACCATATACTCACTTTTGTGTAGAAGACCATTTATCAAACGATGTAGCAGCATTTAATGACATTAGCTTCGTATACTGATTACAATGGCATATACTAAAAATGTCCTATTGTTATATAACCTCTGTAATATTGGGTGAACAAAACTTTCTTGATATACTTAACACAATTTCAGAGAATTTTGTCTATAACATGAGTCGATAATAAATAAATGAGAGGACCTTTAATGTTGCCTTTAATGCCTATATCATTGTTGAAGCCACTACATACTTATCATGCGGTATTTCCAGTATAGCTGGGAACAAAGAATATGGGACAATAAGTGTGAATGACAAAACAGAACACGAACATAACATATTATTATAATGGATCAATCGAAACTAAAGAGAGTAGGAACGATGATGGTACGAAACTAACATCAGTGGCTCTCTAGCTAAAACATATAGCTAAAGAGAAGGCTAGCTAAATAATGATGTACTCCACGGAATTATACCCTTAACAACTTAACAACCGTTGGAAATAGTCGTAGTAGTAGCTATTATGAGTGCCCAGAGCTAAATGTACTAAGGACAATCGAGTAAGAGATCGTCGCTGATTTGACAGTCTTTGCTGTGTAGGTCCCATTGTAATGTCTACTATCATGTCGTGCAAAATAAGTTGGACATTGGATCATTGGATATTGGATCTGATAAAATCACCAACAAAGTTATACAAATAGTGCTTTCCTTGGCATGTTAATATAATATTATTGCCTCCACTTATACTGCGCGAGACGGTAACGCTAGTACTTACGTTTAAATATGTACCATGAATGTCTGCTAAAATAGGCTTCTTTTGTGTCGGTAGGTTGGGTTCATTCAAGTTTGAAAGTCGAGTTTAAATGAGAAAATAGGATCAAAGTCAAGCCAAAGGTAAAAGGTTTTCAAGTCAATTCAACGCCCATCAGTTCTGTTCTATGTATATTACACTGTCATGGAACAAGGGTTGCAAAATCTCTAGTGGGTTTTCAGTTTAGGCTGCCCCTAAGAACTTGTCTTTTTCAATTTTGCGACTGCGAGGAATGGCAGAGGTCAATGTTTTGTTTCTCCTACAGCCAGTTGCATAATTTTGAAAACTTTTGCATTTTAATACAATTATAGGTAAATACTTTCATAAAAATGTTAAAAATTATTTAGTTAGCAATACATATATCTACTATTTTGAATCTATACTTATACATTTTATTTAAATGTAGATGTACAATGATTTTACACTTTATAATAGTAGTTGTATATTTGTTTGGTTAAGTAACTAAATCCATATTATTTTAATTAACTGGAAATAGTACAATGGACCAATTTAATCCCTGAAACGTCAGGTTATATATAGATTATGAATATCACAAAGGAGATTGGATCAACTTGAATACTATCAACAACCAATCTTCGGTTGTGGGTATTTATCAAAATTCACTGAAAATTATTTAATGAGTGCTCGTGATAAATTAACGGAGAATGAGAAGCCATAGGAAGTTTTGAATTACCAAAGGCATGTCGATGTCGGGTTTTGAATGGAAAGTAGTTTTGAAAGCCCTGGATTGTCGTCGAGTACTAATTTAACTTACACAATACCATATTATGAGTTCATGCGTTTTCTTTTAACAGATAATCCTTGAAGAATTAATAAACAATGTGGAATTACATGGGTACTTGAAATGTTCTCAAAAACCGAGCTTTACACGAATTTGTTGTATAGATGATAAATGTCGCTTTTGCACATTTGCTAAAAAAATCCTAATTAATTGTATATTTAGATTTATTATTCCTGTCATTGCCTTCTGAAAATTTTGAATGTAACTAGAGTGGTTAGGGAGAATAGAAGCATTTTTTGCTTAAGATGATTAGACACTTTAGGTACACACGCATGTGTATGCGTGCAAACGGAGTCTGCCTGCCTACACATATATTAGACACAATGCCTAATATATTGATGTCTTGGGTTGTTTTGTCAAAGTCTACATGGCAGTCTGCACCAGAGTTCACAACAAAAGTCAATAATCTCAATGGCATTAAAGATTTAAGAGATTGAATCGTACGGAGTAACCGCAATCAAATCTTACCAAACAAATCTTGCACTGTGACCAGTACAATAAGAGATCACTTGGCTCGAGTTTTCCGTTGTGTTTTGTAGCATACCACAATATTTATAGGTTTATAAGATATGCAAATGGCATCTAATGATTAGAGGTAGGTTATATAAAGAAGTGGGTGTGTGGAGCTACGTGGTTTATCTTTGGATTACTTATAGGATAGCAACATTTTGCATACACACATAAGTACGCAGTGTCCTCTGAATGCAGCATTCCTTGTTGTTCCTTGGATAGCATCATCGACCACATATCGTATCAAGCTTTCTATTGTGTGTACTTGAGGAATTCATGTAACGTTCTATGGTCACATAGCATAGCAGCAGATAATGCAAATGCAAATTAGATAGGGGGTGTTGTTATGTAACGTAACTTGCAAACAATGTTAGTAGGACTATAAGAGCTATCAGACTAAAGTACCTATCTACCTAAGTAAGATGTAAGCACTAGCACGGGAATATAGTAGAGCAGAATACGCATTTAGATTAAGCTATGTCTTAAATTGAAGTTGCGGCACAGCGGTCTCACAAAAAACAGAACAGCAGCCGAATCAGTTGAGTGTTGCGATTTAAAAGTCCAAAAGCTACGCAGAAAGAAGTTTGCAGTTTCCTTCGCAGTCGAAAGGAAATGAATCGAAGCCATGCAGGTAGGCAGGAAAACAAAACTGTCAGAGTTTTGTTTTACGGAACTTTAGATTACTTACCTTCATAAGCCACTATATCTTGCGTCTGCGTAAATTTTGCAAAATTTAACAATCACAAAACTTTGTCTTTGTTCGACTGGCAAATACTAATATTCTTATAACTATCTGCACTGCAGAGCATCCACTAGTTCTTTTGATGATTCTGCTCCTATAGACTTCTTCGCGATTGATTATCTTTTATAATGTATAGGAATTTTCAATTATTTGCAAACAACCATTAAAATATTCACAAAATGAATGCGTAGAAACTCAGAAGATTTTTACCAGGATGTATAGAGATTTATATTTTGTATCATAAAAGATACGCTAAGATTTATGGGTTTGTAGTAACCACTCTTTTATTTATGACTGCTTAGGACTTAAGATATTGTAACTTAGGAATATGCTAGCATATTAACAAATACAAATGCTGAGTAGAACAAAGCGGATAATGCATAAAGTTTTCTTGCATTATATAAACAAAACAATACAATACTATGTAAATAAAAGGTTTGATAATAAACCTTCTTGTATTTACGCACGACAAGTTTCATTAACATCAATAAGAATAACAGAATCATTTTTGGTAAACGGTAGGTATACTTGCTACAAATGTGTGTCAGTATAAAATATAGGTGGTATTTGATACAAAATAGTACCCAGCCCACTCTTAAAATATTCACTAGTTCAAGCTTTTCAAGCGGACAATTTTAGGCTATCTCCATCTTTGTATAGCGTACGCTGTATGTAGTATAGCTGCTGCAAAATTAAAACAATACTATTTACCATTTCATGGAAATAACCATTTCATTTTCTTCAGTCAATTCTGAGCATATTGATGCTAATTATTCATAATTATTAGCCTGCAACCATCTTGCTTAATGGTTTATTGACTAAAACCATGAAAGTCAACTGTGCCATATACATATTGTGATTTACGTCTTAGTCTTACAATGTCAAATAGGTATACGGTATATTTTAAAAGTACCAGTAATATATTATGCATCTTAACTTAATAAACTAACTTAAATAGGAAAATTATTGGGCTCAAATACGCATTTTAGGATCATGTTAATGTAGGAATAAGGATTCTGAGAATAGGTACTAACAAGTAAGTAATATAGATAGTTGAAATGTACTCAAATGATAATATTTAGTAATAACTAAAAATTAAAATGCTAAACTATAAATTATTTCTTAACAAAACAAGGATTTCATTTGGGTCAACGTTGAAAATATTGTACATACAAAATAAATTACTTTCTTCAAAGTATGCAAAAGAATAGCTATTGAAGTCATGACTCATGACTTTCATTCTATAGGAAAACCAGGATATTGCCAACTCTAATTAACAATTCAAGCACTTCTATTTGTATTGTTTGTGTACTCATTTAGCCAAAGGAATTAAATGATATAACTTGCATTGTTTACAAAGGAAACTGGTTGTCATAATAATACAAAAACATGGATATCGTCTATAGCTGGCTTAGATTTGGTTAAAGGTTGCAAAATCCTAATTGACAGTCTCTCACTTACAATATAGTGACTTGGTACCTATAGGTACATTTTTATAGAGATAATATGTTTGGTAATTATAACCTGCAGGTGTATTGTATTTAAACTTAGATGGTTTGATATAATAAATAAATAATAAAAGTTTGCCTTCAGAGTTACCTAAGATGAATTACAAAAATGCAGCAATATGCTTGTATGCACAAGAAATGTGGTTCTCATATATAAATACTATGATTACAAGTGTACAAAGGTGCAGATTTATAGGATTGTAATGCAATAGTGTGTACTAAGTACTTAGCTAGCTTCACAACCTTTACCTATCTATATTGGAACCACACTTATCGCAACTAGTGCAACTGTAGACAAAATGTAAACTTAAAAATAAGAAACTCACTTGTGATGCAACTAAACGTAGGCAGTGGAGAGTCTCCTTATATCGAGTAAATGCGTAGGTATCAACGTTACGTTTTCCCTATCATTGTAATAAAATTTGTAATTGTATTAATGTGTCTAGTGCCAGGATATAGTAGCCAAGAAGTTTGGAATAGAAGTCCCCATATGCATTATGTATAAGTACATAGGTTATGCAATCCTTATTATTAGACTCCCACGCAACCACATAATAAATATGTGCACTCAGGAATAGTCAGTAGAGGCTATTTGTTATATCCAATATAGGATTATTGCCACCTATAGGACGAATTTCTGCTGGAAGTAGTTTTAGGCTTAAGAAAGAGCATGCATGTGTAAAACAACCCTGCTGCTACTACATGAGTTTTTGCAATGCAATATTGCAATGCTTACAATAATCTGCCTGTGATCTGTTTATCTAGTGAATCTGTTCGCAGGTAATGTAAACGCCAAACGGAAATTCAATGGCTTTGTGAGCATTTCGTTGCTACATGAGGATTCATCGCCAGTGTACATGAGAGTGCATTATGTATGTATAATGTTTCTGATTAGTACTCACTCAGTGGCTCCGAGTGTATGTATGGATGTTCGCATCGTTTCTCAACTGCGCTTTTGTTCGGTCCTATCTCACATTTGACAGAGAATTGCTTTTTAGAACGAACATAATATTCCTTTGCCTTTGTCTATTCCAATCCAACCAACCTATTTTTACTTATATCTGTACTGCACCTGTTCAGACCAAAGTCAAATCTCCAACTGTACAAGTCACTGAACACTCACTGAATCCTTTATTTTAGTTTAAAATCCTAGAATATCTATTCTCGTACATATGCATCTACCAAAACTCACTCTCGGCAATCTTTGAATATACCATTTCACGTCATTGATACTAGCTTATTATTTTATAGCTTCATTTTTATTAGTCTGCCATAGAGATATCCAAAATCAGCAAGCTTAACCAAGTGTGCACTAGCGATTGCAATTCTTGGCTTCGTGTCTGATAATGCTACAAATGTTTAGATATTGACGTATAAACAATTCTTCATTAAAAATCTCACATTGCATTGCATTGTAGTGTGGTGGGTGCTACTTACTAGTACTATGTATTTACATTCGCCACTAAATACTACCTTTCCTTGCAAAAATCGGATAAAGAGCAGCGTTTAATAATTCATTATTATTATGCATCGTTAATGCTATATTATGAAATCTATTCACAGAGGAATGTATACTTGCCTACCTATATACCATTTCGTACTCTAACAATACATAAGTGAATAGTGGATGTACATGGGAATATTATACTGGTTTATTCTTAAGATAAATACGTAAATGTATACATTAAGTGTACTTCGTGCTTACGTTTATTGTGCTATACGCACAACCTTCCCTTTTTTGAACTATGTACATATGTCAATGACTTAGAACACCGATTAAGTGTTGTTATACTTTTGTATGCATGCAACAAAACGTTTGATCTTAATTAACTTACTAATTCAATATTAAAACAATTTACCCATAATAATTGATAATTTTAGAGACCAATATAAGAAAATTTCGACGGACGGAGTAACATATTTTTCTTAGGATTTTTTCGATTTCAACGAATGTGTATCATCCTGAGGGTGTACCGATAGATAGATAATCGCAGTATAAGTTCCCTGGAATAATATTTTTGAAATAAAGTGGTTTAGTTTGATTGACAGTCAACAAGCCTACGATGCATGGTGTACCTTTTGGCTGGATGATGTCCTTACTTTGATCGAGTATGCATCAGTGTTTATGATGGATTTACCTTAATTGCTTGTTTAGGTTGGTTGAGTTAACTAATAAGAAAGTACTATTTACTCCTGGTTTACATACTACATAAGGTATGTGTTTATCAAATCATATTAGCTATCCTGTTGGGGTGAGGTGACAGTGTTATATAGACAAACGTAAGTGTATGACAACGATATAAGTTGGTTTGGGTTGAAATGGAGGAGCGGGATAGGAGGCTTTTATGTTGTATAGAGTGACAAGCAGAATAATATAGTGTGACTCAACTCTAATTTAGTGGTACACGATGGCTGGGACTTTGCAATGAGGGAAAAGCCGTATTAAAATGTTGGTAACGTTTAGGGTTTAATTGTGTGAGTTCTTGTGTGCTCCTTTCCAGCTCTGCTGCGACTGACTGAGACTGAGCTGATTGTGAACAGAAAATGATTGCAAAGAATAAAGAATGCAATTCGCAAAAGTAGAAACCTATCCATTTACTTGGTTATACGAGTACAGCAGTCTAGGTTAGGGCTCCTCCTAGAACAGTTAAACGAGAACGGATCATAAATACAAATTTCAGTTCTGTTAGTCAATTCTTGTGACTGTTCCACTGTTTTTGCTCACTTCATTGTCGGTCGTGTCAGCCGCAGCTACCAAGGCGAGTCAACTCAAACAAAGTCAATTTATTTGCATACAGAGCTACCTACGTTCGAAATACTAGGCGAAACAAGGTACAAGGTAGGTATAATATGCATCGTTTGTTTGTTTATATCTTTATCCACAGAGTATCTTTTGCTATAAGATGTTGTGTGTCTATCCACATCCTACGTATTGCTGAGTCTACGTACAGAGACACTGCATCCTCCTTAGAAGAAGAAGAATAACGCCTGGGTAGCTACTATATCGACCAAAGTACTTGCTAAGCTATGCCTATGCATATCTTATTATATTAGCCTCATCTATGCATATTTATGGAAGTAGGGACATGCAGAGGACATACATCTTGTGTATATGATGTGAATAATATGTGAAGTCAAAATCCATCATATTATTAGGGTGCTCCTTCTTTTTTCCATGCCAGTCATATACATATACTACATTTGCATACATATACTACTGAGACGCTGCAATGATCCAATCTAGACACACGATATGATAATAATAGGAGAGACATGGGATTGTGGATGTGCCATTCTTGAGAGTCCAGCTAGTAGTCAAATCCCAGCCACACACACACATCTTAGATATATTATACAACATAAATACACGTCTTGGCTGCATTTGAAAAAGTAACTAGATGCTCCTATAAGTGCGAGGATGAATGTAGACTGAGATACTGTAGTATTTGTATATGTACATACATACGGATACGTCTCACTCACACTATCAACTAAAACGGGCTGCAAACTCACACATACTCACATACATAACATAACACGTATACCTACACACACATAAACAGAATGGACGGAGGAGCAGCGGATATAAAATATTTTATACGCAACTTGCACTACTTGTACTCCAACTCACTTTGCTTTACTGCACTGTCTATATATCTCTTATCTGCCTGTCTATAGAAAATGTGAGCTACCCTATTGCTAATATGTGAGTATAAACCAGAATCAGATATCTGTTCGTCTGCACAATGGAATAGCGAGAAATATGCAATGCAGTGAAATTCTTTTCAAATAATGCCTTGAGGAGTTTAGTCAGAGTTTGTTGTAGTTGTCTTGTGTGCGAGAGAAGAGCATTTGTTCACGAGTCTTGAGTCTGCATTCAAGACTTGTCACTTGATCTTGTTTTTCGGCTCAATAATAATTTTCTGGGACGTGGATGTTTGTGTAGTTGTGTGCATGTGCCTGTGCTAGTGACACTCCGTACTAAATAAGATCTATCAAAAGCATGAACTTTCTTCCGTTAATGCTTCTTCTGTAAACAGGTAATTCATTTCTATAATTATACCCGACATTCATATGCCATTGACAACTATCTTCATACCCAAATTATTCATGGGTTAGCTACCTCCTCGATGTTCTACCATCATTTTAGCGAATCTTGCAACCTCTCGAACATTATTCTACGCAAATATCGCAATCATCCATGAAAACTGATTGACAACTTCCATAAAGGCTACAGTTGAACTCTCAACCCTTGTAGCTTTGGACAAATGTGTTTTCTCTGTGTGCATGTGACATATTATTATTGCATATCTTTACTACTCTTCCTCTACATATGATTATCCATTAAACCATACAGTCTCAAGCATTTGCATCTGTCTCTTTTATTTATTACCACTAATACCAACAGACCTTGTGTTGGCATTTTGACATATTTTGGCATGTCTTCGTAGTTATGTTTTGTCGTCCTACAAATTAGCATCTGCCATTATTTATTCATCATAGTATTACCAAAGAAAACTGTATCAATGCCGGGCTCCCTATTTAGGTACACTCTGTACATCGTTTTTATAGTCAAAATAGTAAATTCTCAGACAACGCGTACCTTTTGGTATGTAACTGTAGCAGAAAGATAAAAATGAGATCAATAATAATTGTTTTAGGAGGGTTTTCACACAATACATACATACTATGTACTATATGCAGAAAATATTGTTATGTGCTGTAGGGAATCGTGGGATTGTAAGGTAGTAGTGAGCTTTACGGCAGTAATAATGTAACAGGAAACCTAAGATTAAGTGA
>JABASH010002265.1:0-21025 GCA_019776445.1 Tomocerus maximus
TCAGGAACAGCTTTTGTTTTTAATGCATAATTAATAGCAATGTCCTTCTCCGATAGTATACTTAGAGTGCTTTGAAATAACCACAGGAATGTTCCGTAGAATTTCAGGAAAGGTTTCCTGCAGCAAATATCTCGCAAAAAAGTTTTGATCTGTCTGCGAGAAAAGTAATTTGGCTAGGAATCAAATATGGGTGCATGCATGCAGATGCCACATATGCTTCCTATTTGTAGCTCTAGGGAAATAGCGATTAGATAGCAAATTCTATTAGCTATTGATTTTTCGTGATTTTTCAAATGTCAAACTCGTTAGGAGCTAATGGCTTCTGAAAGGAGTGCAAATATTTGCGATCTATTTAGTGGTAGGCTTATAAATCTCCTGCATAAGCGCTACTTTGAACATTCTGTCTTACTTTGTATGCATGCGCTTACCTATTTCTATTTTTATGGACTAATTGCACTATAATTTCAAGTACCTACATTTGAATAAAAATGTTATTTTAACTTTCTCTCTCTTCGTACTGTTCGCACTTCAGTAGAAAGGTAGAAAATTAGTGTAATGTACAAATACGCTATATTCCTCGTACCCTGATATAATATTTATTCCACGTGTGTCCTTGTGACAGAAAACGTGGACAAATAGTGGTTGTAGTACTTTTACGAATTTTGCAGTTATGCACTTAGATAGCATATGATAAGTGAAGTAATTGAGTTTTATCATGGTGATAACCTAACCTATGCTACTATATGGACATATGCTATATGGTATTATAGGTAGACTATAGACACATGCTTGAAGTTCAACATACGGAAATCGTTTGGATTAAAGATGCTGATGAAAAAAACAATTTTTAAAAACATCGTTCTTTCTGTTGATATTTACTTTTCAAATCCAAATCAAAATGGCAGAAAGACAGCAAAAAATTTCAAATGATTAAAATTATTTTATTAGTATGCTAAATATATCAATAGGTCTATATTGCCGGTGAATAACTTATTTCAAAGTTAGGATTCTAAGAAATTCCTTAATTAATGTAATGAAAGTAAGAAATTAAGTAGTCCATTGATTTAGTGCGTGTGACAATGGACCTCAATGTTTTAGATGTGACTATGCTATATGACTATGTTTTAGAAGTAAGTGTGTGTAAGCTACGCTATTATTAGCATAGTTTTATGGTTACGTAATAAAATAGAAATGTTGTTAGACTAGCCTCAATTGTTTACCTTCCCAAGGGGGTTAATTAGCCAGTTCGTTTAGTACTGACTAATTTACGGTCATTAAACTTCATATCAATTTTCAGAAAATGAAAGTTTGAAATAATTAGCGTAAGAAAGAATCAGTGGGCCATGTAAGGGACAAATACGATGTGGAAGGTGCTCTCCATGTTGACATATCGACATGGATTGAATCAAATATTCAATATGATGTATCTCCGTCACATTCCAAGTTGTAAACATTGGAAATAAGTTAAGCGAAGCGAATAACAAATACTATTGGCAGTACAGTCATACCTGCATATTGTGTAGTCCGTACTATGTTTACAGATGAGCAGACAATTTATTATTCATGTAGATAAAACATTGATACGTAAATAGGCAGGTAGCCGAGTGAAAGCAGAGTAAATGAACCACTTAATTTTCTAGTCAGATCCCTAGTATAGTAGATTGTTAATGCAATATAGTGTATGATATCATCACATGAGACTATGTATTTAGCAATAACCGAGTTACTTATCCCGGATGCACATAATGTGAATCTCGTCTGTATCTGCTTGTTTTGAAAGCTTATCTCAGTCTGGTGCAGTGGTAGAAACATTTTGTGGGGGTTAGCTACACTCGGCAAATATAGAGATTGAATTACTTTATTAAACACACATCATTAAATTACATTAGCTCTGTGTTAATGCACTGGATATCATGCCCATATAAGTAAATGCTCTTTTAACTACGTGGTTTTGCGTACATATGTTGTTTGTAGGTAGACACTTGAGCTTTATTTTCTAAACCAAGTGTGCGTATAAGTTACATCGCTCCATTTACATTTACACGTTTCCATATCTTGGAAATGTATTCCCCATAGACGCTATAATCACATAATCATGTTGGCATAATATGATCAACGGGCTCCTATGTTCTAACTTTGCTTGCATGTCTATATGTAACAGAAACACTCTATAATATGACACTCTGTACATTATTCTAGGTTTATTGTAGTCATCAGTTGAGAATTGGTCTATAAAAACAAAATATGTAACAGATTTTACGTATTATAGGCATATCCGCTAGATTTTGATGTTTTCTCCCTGTGCATTATATGATCGTATGATCATTATTGACAGTGAATTCACTTTCGAGGCTTAACTAGAGTATCAAAACTAAAATGATAAAGTGCTACATACAATGCACGTTACTTAAATCTCATTTGCAGTAAATTTGTCTGAAAATGAAAAAGCAATGAATACACAGTATCTATTTTTACCAAACCACAAGGAAACCGCTAGAGTGTCGCGGTAGACACAAGGGCACTTACAACCTTAGACTATCTTTCTCGGATAAGAATTCAATGTAATGGAACAGATTGTGAATGGACAATAGCCAGAGTAGAAAACTTGACACCAAATGGTAATTTGTGATGAATCTTTGGAAAAGACATGGAAAATTCATTTATTTCCCATCACATCACTCTGTCCTACATATCGGGACGCATGTAATACATATATTTCAATACTTTCCTCACTATGGGTGCGATATCGGTGCCTAGCGGCTACTCGTTTTATCCAGGTCCCGCTTGAATAGAAAGGAAACTGAAAGTTATGGAGGAATATCTATACATAATAAGTGGGATAGGAAAGAAAGACAAGTCGCTAATGGAAAAGTAGTTACTCTATAAAAGAGGAAATTCTTGTACGCTTTAGCCTAGTACAAACCAAAGTGAGTATATAATAGGAATTGGGTGAGAGTGAGACTAGCCAAGCCGCAGTCTTTTAATATCGTAGAGCCGGAGCATTGATAAGTTGCTGACGACGATTTACAGGCAGCTTGTCTTTCAGTTGGAACCTAATCGATCAACTTATCTGTTTCCATTCTCTCTGCAAAGAAAGCTAGTGAAGTCAGAGAAGATTTTCCTTTAACTTTACTTAACATACTGGGATCGAGCTAATAATCTCTTTTCTGTATTATCTAATGCAAGAAACTGCTAACGACTATTAAAAATATATTTGTAAGGACGGGTTATCTTTCACCAGGGTATTAGCAGCGGACTAACAATGGGACTTTCTCTCCATATTGTTTTCCGCTCAAAGGCATTTTCATTATTTCTTTCCTTTCTCATCACTTTTTGAGTTGATAAATAAAAAGAGGTACAAGAAATAGATAGATAGTCTGAAAATGCGATTATTGTCTAGAGTCCTAATAGTGTAGTGTATTAAAGGATTTTAGTTTCTTGTTAATTCTCCCTGAAACAATGATACCTCTGTATTCTGTATTGTTGGGTATATACTTTTGTGATGGTATCTGGTTGCATATGGTAGAAAAACAATAGAAATAGATTCAAGGAGATGTACCGATAATAAATTCCAATTATTACAGTTCGAGTTGTCTTAGGTTCTTTTTTTCTTAGGTTATTTAGACAACTTGTACATACACATCCAGATATATATTTACCATTACACGGTGGACTACACTTGAATTATTTTCCTTTCTCTGGAGAAAAGACTGATGAGATGATTGCGAGAAAATCCTAAATCCTGTAGCTTGGAAATGTCATGTAGGTAGCTACTTACTTAACTAAAGAGTATACCTAAGAACTAATCCACTTTCACTATCCTGCTTATTGTAGTTTAGTGAAACTAAGATTGGGATTGTAGGGAATATTCAAGCATACGGGCGACTGGGACTCACCGGAAGATGAAGTATTTTGCTACATGCATAAGTTACAAAGTACCTGCCTAAGGAAACCTGTTTTATCATTTATGTATTAGTAAATGCTTAGAGTGAAGAGGTACTCGAATAAAGAGCTCTAGAGAATAATGCTCCGCGTAGGATAATAAGAATTTATAAGGCAGAATGGCAATGCTAAGAACGGGCGAAACTTGCTTTCTCTTTCCAGTCTCCGGGGAAAACTTATGGTGAATGAGGAACAATAAATAGGAAACAACCAAGCAGAGACTAAGGAAAACGGGCATTATTTACTTACAGTCAATTTTAGATGGACTGCATCACATAACTAAAGCCTAACTCTTCAATTGTAACCAACAAACTGACTCAATGTGTCTAAATGAGAGAAGGAAGGAACAGCCTCGTAGAAAACAAATTAAAAAACGATTTGCAACAACGTATGAATGCTTTTTGTCACAGTTCACAATTCCCCTTCTCATTGTTTGTGGATTTCCTTCTTTTTTATTAATTTTTTTCAAAGCTCTTACCATAATAATCCAACTTGGATTATTCTTCCAGACATGGCACCGTCTCAGTGTTAATATACAAAAGTACGGACTATTGTGCTTCATTCTTGAAAAGCATGCGATCAGATATGAAGAACTAAAGTATTCAGCAAAACTATGCAAACATTTTCGTTAACATTATTTTTGTAATTCTCTCCCAGTACTGTCCTGATGCAATATCATGTTTTATTTTATTTTATCTAACAAGGCTATCCAGACCCAGACTCTAGATCTTCCAAGAATCTTACTTTATGAATGACAGTTGTTGCAAGACTGTTGTTGTTGTAGACAGACGCAGTTGTGACAGGCATCATCCGAGAATTCAAAATTAATGAAGATGTAGGTAACGCAGAAAGTCGGTTCACTGCACTACTGCCCGGAATTCGAATCAATATAACAGATTTTAGTACGTTTTTTAGAGTAAACTCAACCTTGCATTATTACATTGTAGTGTAGGCCATTGGCGTAGATGGATACTTACAGTTGCAATTGTCTTGCTCTTTAGGAATTTTTTCTAGTCCAGGGAGGAATTTAATGTAAAGCTGTCCATCTAAAGTTAGACAATTACAGATTGCATGAAAGGGATGAAATGGTATTTGAACATTTGAACAGAATTAGTAGAGATGGGAGTATCCTTCAGACGGGATAGTTTGACATACTAAGTACAAAGGTGTTCCGATCCGAGTAGATAAATGGAATGCTGACAAAACTGAGTGAAAGACGTTGCTTTTTATTCTGGTGTTGAATCATGTGTTAACATAATAGTAGGTCCTGGTACTGACATGGAACAATCTGTAACAGCCATATGTTTTCCTGCCAGAGAAACTTCCACTTCGTTAAGTATTGTTTCTGGTGTATCTATTCCCTTGAACTTTGGACGTTTATTACGTGAGTTTCTACCATCTACAGCCAATCCTAGTTTCTGGTGCACCCAATTCTGCTGTTATATAACAAACTGTTGACTTGTTACAAAAATATTTCTGCACTTGTAGATACTGCTATTGGAAATGCTTTTACCTTGAATGAAAGTTGGCTTGTCATCAATAGATTGCTAATGGCTTCCCTGTACAATACAATGTATTCCCTTTTCTGAACCCCAACCTATTGGCAGTGTTAATACATAGCACACGCTGCTGCTTGACTTAGTTTTATTTCCAACTAATACCAACTATCAGTTTCAAACCTGCAGTTCTATTTGTACATGACATGGTTTCCTGTCCCATTTTGATAATGTTATGTGTGCAAAGTTTCATAAAGATTCTTAGAACAGAAGATTTATGGGGCATATTGGAACATTTTCTCTATATATTTAGCATTATTAAGCCATATAAGCTACAATCCACGTAGAGTTGTAAAGGAAGGTGCTTTACTTACGGGTTTCTTTTTCCGGTTGAGATTTGTCGGTCTGTATTATTTTCATTCAATTGCCAATTGAGCATTTATCAAACAGCCACAACACATTCAATGTCCTAAAAATGTCACTGAAAACGGTACTTCTGCAGTAAAATGTTATCTATGTTATCTATATTATAGCCCATGATTGTTTCTTGGGTTTCTTGGAAATTATTGTTGCTCGGAAGATTTCCTGAAAACTTATCCGGTTTTTTTTTCACACAACGTTCGGAGAACGTGAAGCTATTAGGAATGTCAAAAATATTGAAAATCTATTACTAGTGTTGTCCACATAAAATAAGCCTACATATTAGCGAAAGCATTACTACGCCTACGTTGCGATTACTGCATTGAAAATTGAAGCAAGAAATGGACCACAAACCTGAATTTTGTAATGAACGAATATTCATTATTCTTATATTTAGGTTGTACGTTAATGTATCCATGCTTAATTCCCTTGAATCATTTACATGGTTTAAAATTGAAATTATTTAACTTTTGATTGCAGATATTGCAGCTGTCAATTGTTGCCTTCAGAAGAATTGAAGTCTTAAGGAAACAAGATTGGCTGAAAAGTCATTAGCAAAATAAGCGACTCAGATCAGACATCAGTATTGTTGATAATTATTGACAAATTCTCAAAACAGTGACATAATATTTATTATTTCTACATTCATGAGTTAATGGTATCAAAGCTCTTTTAAAGAGTGTGTGTATTGGGACATTTGGAAGTGTTGACTTGAGTTCGTGTTGGGAAGAATTTTAAAAACTACAAAATTAAAGAGCCATTAAGTGATCTCTGGAATATTAAACGGAAAAGTTGATACAAAGACAACTGAGGAATATTGTTGCAACTGATTGGTTGCATCTAGAAGAGAAGTAAAGCCGAGGGAAGTGAATCGAAGAGAATCTTGGCCATCAGAATGGATTACACGAAAGACTCTTTGCTCGTCCGAAACCTGGCCAATGAAGAGCGACGTGAGGGGCTTAGCAGTGGCAGCAGCAATCAAACTGAATTCCTGCAAAGCCTTTTGGCAGAGGCAAACAATACTATTAGTGAAAGTACTATGACAGTAGGTGACGAATACTTCTCCCCAAATGGAACAATAGACTTAGACTCAGAACAGTACGTCCCTTACTATGAGCGACTGGAGACGTACATTGTTCCTGTTTTATTTTTCATTATATTTGTCATCGGAGTTTTAGGAAATGGGACTCTCATTGCAATTTTTCTCAAGCATCGTACCATGCGGAATGTACCGAACATGTCAGTTCACTTTTACTACTTTATTAAACTACTCTTTTTTGTTTTTACTGTATTACATTACATCTCTCCCTTTTACTTTCCTCCTTCCCAACTCTAAAATTTCTCTACAACCTTTTCACCAATTAATTATATCTCTAATCTCCTTTTTGTGTAAATTAATAATTCCCATTACGTTCACTAAGTACTTGTCAGAAACCCTTCAAGTATTCTTGCTTACAAATCATTCCCTCGTGTTTCTTGAGTATTTTCCACGAGATAATTAATTCTTGTTCGCAAACTCCTTGCTCAAGATTAAGGGAGTGTCATTTTTCTTGTTTCAAGTCATTCCAGTTTGGGAAAAATAAATTAGAGTTTGTGTTAAAGTTACAAAATATTAAGAGATTCGTTAAGACATCCTTTATGCTAAACACCCTCTCTCGTTTAGTTGATTTGCTTAGAGACTTATGGAATTAAATAGGTCAATTTGGAACTCTGTTGGGGCTAGGTATGGGCAACATTTTATATTTATTATAATGGTATGATAAGTATTATCAATCAGGTACGATATTATTTTTTAAATATCTATTCCAACCTTACTCCCAGCATTCGGGTATTAAAAATTGAGATGATAAATTTGTTTAACAAAGGTACATCGTTAGTCTCGCAACTGGTGATATACTTGTCATTCTCTTCTGTGTTCCGTTCACATCTACTGTATATACTGTTGAGTCGTGGCCCTATGGACTCGTCGTTTGCAAATTCTCCGAGTTCATCAAGGATATTTCCATTGGAGTCTCCGTCTTTACGCTTACAGCTCTCTCTGCTGATCGCTACTTTGCCATTGTAGACCCTATGCGCAAATTACAAGGACGAAGAGCTACGAGAATCACTTGCATTACTATAGCAGGTCCCTCCATTGATTTCTAATAATTTTATACATAAGTATTTAGTAAAACTCGGGTAAATTGCTTGATGAATATCCGAACACTGATTTGCAACAATTTTCCATTCCTTTTCAGGGATTTGGATAGTTTCAATTGTCATTGCTCTACCTTCCGTGATGTACTCATTCATAAGAGTCATCCCAATTGAAAATACAAACAAGACGTTCCAAGTTTGCTACCCGTTTCCAGTTGAGTTTGGGCCTATTTACCCAAAGGTGAGTACTTCCCTTTTTTAATTTACAAAACGAAACAAAATATTTATCACTGTCAACTGTGGGGAATCAGATAATTATTTATCTTGAACATCTTCGTGCGTGTCTGAGGAAATAGGCCACACACGTGCTCTTCTATTTATCAAAGTACAAAGATTGAGTAAAGCAATGTTAGGAAGGAAACCATGAAGAATGGAAATTGCCAAATCTCTATGTAGTGTCTTTAAACATATCCACTGTCAAGTGAAGTTTTGGTGAAGTACCGAGAGGGAGAGATGAAGCATTAAATATAAATGTAGCATAACATAACGAAAAAACCGAAATAAACATTATGGAATGTTATGAGTTCTAGCCGTAATGTTCGCGGACAAGATATAGATAAGGCGAAGGTGATTTTCCTTTCCAAGCGCTATAGGGAACTGAGATGTTGGTATTTGTGTTTCATTAAACCGCAATGGTATTTAATGCGTCATTCATGTCCAAAGTCTTATGTGTAGGCAGTAGTGTCTAACGGGATCTATGAATCTTTCTGTGCTAGATAACCAATGTGTAAGATAAAAGAAAGAAAAAGGAAACATTGAAATATTTCGTTTTATGTAAGAGACTGTGACTCAGAGTCGTACTTACAGTTAGTCGTATCGTATCTGTAATGTAAATGTAGGGAAGAAGAGTGGACATGCTGCGGCTTTAGGATGTGATGCCTCTGTGATGTTACATAACCTGAGAGTAAGTATTTTCTATGTGATCGGAATAGTCATGAGAAATGTTTCTATTCTAGGTGGTGGTCATGTTCAAGTTTCTCGTCTACTATGCTGTTCCGTTATTTTTTATTGCCTCATTCTACATCATTATGGCCCATCATTTGGTTCTGTCGACGAGAAACATGCCTGGAGAGGCACAAGGTCAAGCCAAACAGATCCAGTCGAGAAAAAAGGTTGCTAACCTACACTCACTTTCTTTCCTTGTCAATAATATCTTCTTATTCCTTAACTATATTCTAATATTATATTACTTAAAAGAAAGCAGAAAGGGATCTGCAATGTAATATGTTTTATGTATAATTGGATTCACCGATACGAAGGGCATTTGATTAAACGTATTTTTTATGAAAATTGATATTTACCAAAATTATGCTGAATTTCTAAACACAATTTTCTTGTGAACAGGTAGCCAAAATGGTGTTATCATTTGTAGTCATCTTTGCCCTGTGTTTCTTCCCATCTCACGTATTCTTGCTGTGGTTTTACTTTGATCCTCACTCGGAAGAGAATTACAATGAATTCTGGAATGTTGTCAGAATTGTTGGCTTTTGTCTCAGCTTTATCAACTCATGTCTCAACCCTATCACTCTCTACTGTGTTTCCGGGACTTTTAGAAAGGTATGCCCCAAAACTGTATTACAATACATAATTGTCAATCATGAAGTTTCATACAGAATTGTACTGCGTAAAAGGCATGCATCTGTATAAGTAAGTCCGGAGAGTGTGTATAGCATAAATAAATGGTAAATACAGATAACCATTAGCCACACTTACATATATTAACCAGGTGAGTGTTCTCTTTATGTGTGTCTAATTATAGTAAATTGTGGTTTTAGCATTTCAATCGCCATTTGTTCTGCTGCGTGTGTCCAGTGGAGAGGAGTGGGCGAGTTGGCCGCGGTGGTACCGCCGGGTACGATTGCGTCAGTATGTCACACACGGAACGGCTATACGCGGATCGAAACCGTAACGGAACACAAAACTACCGAGCTTCGGCTGGAACTGCATCTGCTGCTGTCAATATAAACCGCAGAGGAACGTCAACGTGGGAAACTCAGTTGTCTGCTTCTAATCAGCGTCTACTCTCTGGATCCACTCCTCTGCAAGGAGCCTCCGTCACGAAAACAGCCATCTCTCCGCATTTCCCTGACAATTCCCATCACCACCCTCTGGCACTGAAGATACACTTGAAAAACAACAGGACAACCGTCGCCACCACAAATATCGCCAATATCAATGGGAACAGAGCCAGCGAACTGGCTATTGAGGAAATCAAGGATGAAAGTGATTCTGAGGTTTTGCGTTTGAACTAATGACTGAATTCAATTCAAACCAATTTTCCCTGGATCCATATATTTATACTCTAAGTAGTACACGTAAGTTCTCTCTATAGGGCAAAACTCACTCACCAGGTACTTGTTAGTTCAGACTCATTTTCAGAAAGTAGCTACTCATTTATTTGTTTCTTGTTAGTAAGTACTTGTATGGTATATGCTATTATATCATTGTCCTTGAGTACAATCCAACAGAACATGAAATACAATGTGAACTAAGCTAAGTACTACCTAACTTATTGCTGTTGGCACATTTCAGAGTAAAAGTTTATTGTTCCGTGTTCCGATAAATCAAATTAGTAAAATAGTCTACCGAAATGGTGTAATTGGCAGGTTTCTCAGATAAAAGCGAACCTCTATTATTTTGCCATTTCCAAGAGTTAGTCAATCTGTTATGTAATTTTTGGACATAATGGTGAATAGAAGAAGGCTCTCGAATGTATAATCAATGTTATTGTATGTAGAGTGTACATTCTGTGCTCGAGTTTTAGGCTGTCATAGTTAATTTGACTTGCAACTTGCAACCTGTAAAAGTAGACGCAAATGTTAGTAAATCTTTTGTTTTGTGTTTAATGTATTTAGAAGCAAGTTTGGCACACAAATGGACAAGTTTCACTTGTATTAAGATTAATGTGATAGCTATAAGTTGGTGTTATAGGAATAGTGCAAGCAGAAAGCATCAATCAAATGTGTTGTTTGTTAGAATTAATGTACTGAGAGTTTATAGATATATGTATTTATGTAACTATTTGTCTTGCAGATTATTTAAAACCAATATATTGTATCTAGGAATGTATATTCATGCAGATAAGTGTTTCTAAAGACTACAGATAAGATATGTGACGAGCTTATGGAGCATAAACGTGGATGGTAAAGTATCTATACAGTGAATACACTACTCTAAGTAGGGACGGAAACTCTTAAGGTTAGAAAATGTGGCACTTTTCTACATAGAGTAGTTCAGGATAGCAATTTATATTCTCTATACATAGTAATGTGCAATTTAATGAACGTGGATGTGGTAAATTGATGATGAAACCGAGTAATTCCTCAAATGTCGATCTTGTTGTCTAACTTAATGTGTAGCACTTCTCTTATCGTTAGCTATATACTAAGATTATACGGAGACCTGCAAATATTTATCAAAATGTAAGGTGAACTTATAAATAATGAAATTATGTGTGTGTACATAAATATCTAGTTGTACTTAAAATGTAATGTGGATTAAGTAGGAAAAAGATACAAATCTATGTTCATGTTATCATTTAGTTCATACAGAGCTACCTGTTCTTGAGTATTATAAATGTAACCTGTGAGTAGCATAGTCAAATATATTGTCCATCTATTTATCTTGAGTTGTTTGCAGTATTTTACAGTTATCTTGCTAAAAAAGAAGTTTCAATAGCAAGTGTACGTGCATTTTATGGTCATGTGGAGTTTTTCCTGAAAGGTAATATTGTAATGTAGGTACAACACAATTTTTTAAATGGAGCACCACAGGCTACACGTAAGTGGAAGAAATACAGCGTGATGATGACAAAATGTATGTAAATGATTGTCATTTTTTGGTTAGTGATAGTGGAATTATAATTTTTGAAAAGTTATTTTGTGGCTGGATATTTGCTGTTGTCATTTTACAACATGTCATTCTTTTATTTTCAAAGTGAAACTAATAAAGATTTATTTTATTTAGTTTGACTCACTGACTGTTCCAGCTCAAAATCGCATTTTTCTGCAAATTTTTGTAGGATCAGCATCATTTCGAATATTTTGGAACAAGAGTGGCTCTAAACTATCGTTGGAGATTCGTGTCTTGTGATACCCACAATAAATTCTATTGCGGGTAGAGCAGTCCCAGAAGTAAGATAAAACGCATTAGCTAACCAAAGACACCAATATACTCAAGTCGCCTCAACCAATTTGCGACAATACTTAAATTATACTACGTCTGTAGTAAACAATGGAGATTTCGACATAGACACGACAGTCCCACCCACATAAAGTAATTTCGAAATGACCATGCCCTAGTTTCCTTACCTTGTATTTCATTGCACTACTGATACTGTCTTGAGGTCTACTGCGGCGTGTTTTTATTTTACTAGAATACTATGCTGCTCGTAACTTCCCTTGGATACTCGGATCTTCTGTCTGTACACCATAGAACTCTATTCAGCCCACAAATTATATCATTAGGTACAGTATGGTAGGTAGTCTTTGCTCTATTAAAGTTACATGGCACTCGACAGTTTTTACAAAGCTACGGCTGATTAACAACATCATCCTTGTGTGAAGAAGAATAGACAGATACTGATTGCAGGCAGCAAAGAAACTGTCGCCCCTTATCTCCCTCTTGAGACAAGTTGTATAAATTACTATCTTATGATCACTTCAGTCTACTCTATTAAGTCCTTTATTCTTCTATTCATATTCATGCACCTTCAGACCTTGCTTTTCTATCAAAACATGAATTTACATTAACCTTCATCAAGGAACAAATTGCTACCTTAAAATTATTATGATATATCAATCAAAGTGATTCAATTATAGATACACAGAATTGGACTGTTATATGCATGTACATGCAAGTCATAAATCATAAAATCACTACCCAAATTATGATTTTTCCCTATGGCTTATTTTTACAGAGAATACTTCATGATTGAGCATTTTCATAGTATCAGGAAACAAAAATTAATTAAAAATAGACACATTGACCCTATCACAAAGTATATTCCAAAGGTTTATGGTACATGGATAATGGACACTTAAAAGAATGACAAGGGAACTACCTGTAGAACTAAAGCAAATAGAAATTACCCAAAATTATTGAAATCTAGTGTATTGGATTTAATTATATCATGCTTGTAGCTATTTCGACACTAATATCATTCTACAAAATTCTCTACCACGTAAGTATTTCAGCTTGGGACAGCAAGCCCACGAACATTTCTCTTTGTGGTTTACCACTGAAATTAGAAAATCATCAGAATAATATAGCAAAGTTACAAGGTCTGGGGATAAGAAAACCATTATTATGGAACTGCACTTCTCTTTATGGTAGAGCGTCCATATATTGTGTTGAAAAGTGACTCAAAACGCATAGCAAATCTACACCGAGTAAACCGTAGTATATACATTATTATGTCTGAAACAGCAACCAACATACACGTGGCACATTTTCTAGATTGTATGATGAAACCTGACGATTGTAACCCAACTAAGGCTTTTTACACTCGTTGATGTTGATATACTTGTATCTGGAATTTAACATCCACTTTAATGCAAGTGAGTAGAATGTAACTAACACTCTAATGCAAGTGAACAGCAATCCTTTGATTATGTTTTGTCTTAGATTTGTAAGCAGAGTAAAGACGAAAGCCCAGAGATCACAGTGCGATCTCTACTGACACTACACTGTGGTCCCTAATAAACATTATCTGCGTGGAATAATAACGTAGTTCAATCTAGTGTGTATGTTAGCGGTGATAAGGAAAATAAGGCAATCATTACAATCGATCAGTGAATTCTCAAATCAAAAATTTTGCTTCCAAATGCAATGTAAGGTATGAAGTCCGAATTTGTTGGAGCTGAAGTAAATATCAGGTAGTTTTGCGATAGTTTTACAAAATTCTCACTTTTCGTCTCTAGACGTTAACTATGGGTGGGAACTTTATTTTGATTGCGGGAGAACAACTGAAGAAACTTGCTAGTACTTCTTGTGGTTAACATTTTCGATTACGCATTAAAAGTCAATTACTCTGACGAAAATCCCACCAGGATTTGACTCAGTGCCTGTTTTCCCTGATTACCGCTAACATACCTTAATATTCCCATGGAATAACCCAGATAGAGAAACAAATGTCTGCAGAGTAATTGCAATTGCCAATGTAAGAATTACCGATCAGTTTCTGGCCTTGGGTTCCTAGGTCTAACAAAGATATGTAACTGTTGCACAAGTCTACTCGGTATAAGGTGACTATAATGCGTACTGCTCATTTCATTTCAGCCAAGATATTCTATCGTATTCCCTTTGCAAAGTCGTTTGTTTAATTTTATAGTGGGACTGTCGCTTCCACAAAGCAGTGAAGGTTCTTCCATTATTTACCAAAGATGTAGGTCCTTACACGACGACCCCACCACAGACTCAATTCAGGGATATGATTATACTTTTAGATACGCAAGGTTCTGTCATATCTATAAATTCTTTTATCGCTGCTATATCATTAGAAAATATTTCCCCCAAGAGACAAAGGTAAGTGAGAAATGGAAAAAGTTTTAATAGAGAATACAGAATGTTCAGAAACAAAAGAGGGAATCGTCTTTGTATTATTTATTTATATGCATGTATGTATCTCCACTCTCTGTTCTGAATTCCAATGAGAAACAAATAGCAATTCATTTCACCCTATCTTGTCTCCCCTTTTTGATTTCATTGCCTTGTTTCAAATTCTGTAATCCTTACATTCAGCCACATCCATTAATTGAAATTGAAGAGTTCAACTGCGTCATTATACTAATATTATGAACTTGTTTGTACTAGAAAGCTTAAAAACACCGAAGATTTATGTAACTTACACGAATTAAAAGCTAAATGAAACGACTTGTGAGATGCAATGCATCAGTATGTCACATCCAATCTTCAAATGTCACTTTTTGTTTACCATTTCTTTAAATTGTTTTCGTCCTTGTACATTTAGCCATCGATCTTGTAAAAGCAGGATGAACGAAAAAAGCACTTTTTCTGCTGGATTACTTTGATGGAGAAAATAAGGTTTAGGTTTAATGCGTACTGTGTGTTGATTCGATTGTTTTTGTCATGTATTTGTTGATAATATGTGCCAGAGTGGAAATAGAATTGGGAGAAACCATAAACAATTCTGGAAAATAAAATGATGAAATCAATTTCGGAGTAAAAAAAATTGAAAATGAATCCAATCCTGACCAGAAGGAATGAAGGAAACCTTCTACGAATAGAGATTCTGGAAAGACAGATTTTATTTGTACGTCAAAGGTGGCTGGTTTTGTGTGTTGACTGATTTCTAGAAAGCAATTTTCCAACTAGTGAACACTGTCATTACTTACAGATGGTAGAATATACAATGACTGTTCCGGAAGGAAATCATTCGCTTTCTCTTGACTTTGCTTTAGCGTCTTTATGTTCTTTTATGCTATCTTATCCTTCTTATGTTTTCTGTGTGGGTTGCTTACTGCTCACTGACTAGTTGTTCTTTTAGGAGCCAGCTGTCAAGTTGTCTCTGACTTTCTCCGTTATGCTATGTCGACGCTTCCCCTTGCTCTAGTTTCTTCAATTACATTATTCGTATGGACTCTCACCCACTACTCCTGTTTCACAGATTGCATCACAGAAATAAGTCCTACGTACATTTAGACCCGTCTGCCTCCACTCCGTATTTTTGGAAATCCTTACTGTGATAAGACAAGAAAATACGATCAGACTTCAATGAAACGAAAGCTCGGAGGAAAACTGCTCAAGAATGAAGCGCACCTTCACTTTTATGTTTATTTCGATGGACTCCCAACAATTCTCTTTTCCTGTGATTAGTATTGACTAGCCTCCATCTTAAAGCTAATTTTTCCAGGCTATCAGAACCAAAAGATCAGATTGCTCCTTTTCCTCATATTACTGAGAAAATGGAACGAAATTTTGGCTTTCACTTGACAGGTAACTAAATCAATGGCCGTTCCACGCAACTTATGCAATCAGGCACAAGAAGGCATTAATAGGCCCGTCAAGGTGTCAGATGCTTTTCTCCAATGCAATCGCATTTTATCCAGGAACGAAAGTCCATATTTATTAGTAATAATATCAGATTTTCTTTCATTTTGTTCCAACAGTACCAGGAATATTTTTGATTATTTTAAGACATATTCGTAATTATCATGTTTTTAAATAGAAAACGTTTGTAAACGAGTTGATGTCAAAAAGAGTGACGCACAAAGGTGAATTTTTCCTCTTCGAAAACGAGCAGTCTGTAATTGTGATTGGCAATGACTTTCTCCAAATTCCCCAAGAAATAGTATATTTAAACATTGGTAAGAAAAAACATGGCAAATGTGAAAAGCCATTTTCACTATAAAACATGTTGAAGAACTTGTTAGGTTTTGTATTGATGTATCTCGGATACCCAAATATGATATAAGACTAGAAATAAGCCTCAGTCATAATATCACGAAACTTTCTCTTCTCATGCTTGTAAGAAACTTTCACTGGTACTTTCACCAGCACACATGATTTAAAATGCATGCAATGGGGAATTAAAGGCGGGAGAGAGACACTCACTGAGTAATTCATAAAGGAGAATACTAAGAATTTTGTTGAAAGTTGGCACTCTTAGAAGGAAGTGATCATGGAGAATAACTTTGTCATTAAAAACGCACGTTTTACTTTATTAATGTTTCAACGAATTTCATATTTAAAGAAAACAAGTCCTGTTTCGTTTATAAATTGCTAGCTATCACATGCATATGTAATAGACTGCAGCTAAACGATTGTAGATTGCAACGTTATGTAAAGGAATCCAAGAAAACACAATTTTCTAGCAAGATAAAAGTAGGGAAAGTATACCTATGGGGCTCCCCAGGCAAACCCACCCAACTGAAGCACATACTTAAGGCAAAAAATATTTCTATAGTAGTTATGCAAACATTTCGTGTCGAGGTCGAGACGGGCAAGACTTGTGCTCTTTACTCTGGTATTACATCCCATTACTGTGCGTCGGTATTCCATTTCGTGGTAATCGACGATTTCCTAATTTTCCTACATTATTTTGATAGGAATAAGTGAGAGCATTTCTATACATATCACACACACATCTAGAATGCATGGATACAAAAGTATGAGTACGTGAGCTATCGTAACCTGTAAATGTCCGGATGTCGAAAACCCAGTTTTCCTAAAGTAAAAGCAAACAGTTGAATAGAAACTGTGTAATTTAATCTTCACGCAGAGCAATAGTGTGGTTGTAGCTTATCGTTAGTCCTCTATAGTTCACCGCTGATACGGATGTAAACTGCTTAGCACAAAGAAAATTGCACAATTTCCTTCCATGTAATGTTTCCAGGGCGGGACTACTTTTCAACTAATGAGAAAATGCTTTTGTCGAAGAAAGCTTAACAACACTACTAAAGTGTTACCATATTACAAACTGCTACCACAGGTAGGTACTTTATTAGTGTGCCTATTAACGATAATAGCGGACTAAACTCTTTATATTATGCTAAACCACGAAATTGGGGAATACGATACTTCACTTTAATTTCCTACCTTAACTTGTTTACGTTTTCACTTTAAAACAAATTGTGGCTTTTTCTGTGGTGAATCCCTCCGTCGTTTACCAGACTTCCTATTGCCGATTTAGCTCGTTAATTTTTGCTGTTTGGTAATATCCAATTCCTAAAGGCAAACTAAGTTCTCTTGTAACTATCACGAAACTATCAAAAAATTACAAATAGTATACTTTATATTTCAGCATTTGAATCTTTTTGTATGATTTTATCTGTACGTTATTACGACCTGCTCGTAGTTGCAATATTCGATAGTGGTATAATCTTGCCATAATACTTATGTATGGATAATTGGATAGTCGGTACATAGAGAAATCAAACTATTGATGTTACTAAATTCAGGCGTAGTTGTATTAGTTAGGTTTTATTTGTGTTGTCTTTCCTTGCGGTGATTATTCATCTTCATCATCAAGTTGTAAATGGAAGAACCTAGTAAGGAAAGTAATGAAGCTAAGCGAAATGCCATCACGAACAAATCATTCAGTAGGTAATTGATTCAAAGCCAAATCGCCAGTTCTCAATAGAGATTCTCGGCACTTGAACGTGCTTGAACTGAATTGAATGAAAGCTTCCTGTGTTTTCTGTTTTCTATGCTCCGTTAATGAGTTTACCCTGGGGAATTATAACTTCGTGACTAAAGAAAATCATGGGCTATAATGGAGTGTAAAGACTGAAGGGAAGATCTAGAATCCAACCTCGTGCTATATTTATCTATCGGAAATCGTGTAGAGGGAGTCAACAACTTTTCATTTCAATTTCCATCTTTATTTCCCACAATAAGTCCCCGAGGTAAATAAAGGAAGAGAAAGTTATGAGCAATTGATTAATGAAGAAACAGTTTTGTGTTCCAGGAGTGAAAGCACTAAATTGAATTTATGAATCTGTAATGTTTCTGAAATTAGGTAGCTAATTTAAGCCCGATTCTTGCAATCCCTCCCGTTTAAAAATATGTAAGTCTATTTTAGTATGTTGTCACAAAACTGGAAACCTGTTGTTGAACATCCTTATTCATTCATAAGTGTTTTAGGCTTTAGCTCATCTACTGAGAAGGGAAGTAAAAATTGAGAAAAGCTTCTTACATAGGTATTCATGTGAAAAGTATTATAGTCATAGTTTACAGCTTAAGGACACTCTGACGTCAAGCTCATTTAGGCAAGAGAAAAGCTTGAAACTTTTGATGTAGCTTGGCTACTTTCCTCGGGATTTCTGCCTCCCCTATCCCAAGATACACTTTATTGTCAAAAACAAAGACGAGAATTGTTCTTATTTAGTTATCTATGATATATAGGAGAATGTATAGACATTGCCATCTTCCTTCCAAAGAAATTTCAACGGAAGAAAGTGCGAAGACGCAAGTTAGTAATTTTATGGCTCCCATGAGATGTATACGTACTTTGTTGCATAAGAAAGCATTTTTATGATTCTCAGGAAAAAGAAAAGGATGCCAAGACGAAAAATATGAGATCCCTCTCAATGTGAGCTCATTGTCCCCAAAGAGCTTTAGATAACAGTATAATATTTAGTTTACTAGTCCAGCAATATACAAACCCAGACATCTCTCTGTAATCACAGCACCCGGGTAAACCTTATGAATTAGTTATTTCAACGAAAACTCCAACAAAATATTTTTAGAAGTGAAAGTACGTGACACCAAAGTCAATTCGGTTAGAATAAGAATAATATGCAATGCAATTATGTAGTAGCCTTCAAATCCAGATGCAATCAAATGAGTACCTTGACATCTTATTATATTGCAAACGCCAGAAAGACATGCCATGTAGTTTTGACTTGATAAAATCATACTAATGAAACCCGTACTTGACAACGAGTACGATTCATGAACATTATAGTGATATACCTATAATTGCTCTAGATTTGACAGTAAAAACAACTTGCAATGAATTTTGTACACTGCAACGTCTCATCTAGAACCATTACAATAGGTGCATCCGCAATATCTCTTTCGCTTGGTAAAAGTAGGTTATTACTATTTACTAAATCTTTCTTTGAGTTTGAGATTGCTTCTTTAGAACTAAGTTTAACTTTTGGGTTTGTGGTCTTGATCTTCACAAGTTTTATTCAGTAATAGATCTACTAAATTAATAACCTAATTCTCCTCTAATCACGGGATGAATAAGTAGATGTTCTACTCAAGCCGACTCTATTAAACTCAAATGAATGAACATTGCTTTAAATTCTTGTCTGAGAACTTGTGGTACAACTTTCATGAGCAAGGACACGAAAGTGAGACAAAAGACAGAACTACAACTTGATGCTAAGTATTTATAGTTTGACTAAATCTGACATAAATTAAGCGAAACTAATATAAGAAAGTGAACAATGGAAAAGATATTTCCATGCACTATCCCTCGTTCACTTGTCTCACACTCTTATACCACCATAATAACAGAAAGCTGAGTGCGCACATTTATTTCCGTCACCACATACGTCTGCTCTTGACTTTCTCAACTAGATATTAATATACAAGAAATTCAATTCAGAAGAATGTAGAACTTTCAAGATCATCCAAATAATTTCGATTCCCTCAAGCCTTTTCCAGACTAACCAAATGAAATTTTCAAACCATGCATGTCTTTCTCACGTCGTTTTACATGCGTATTGTAACCTTTAATTTAATATGATTTAATGTACTATTGAGTAACAAATACTAACATTTTCGGGAGTTTTTAAGAATATTTTTCCAATGTCAGTGTTTTTTCATCTATGATTTTTGGGCCAAATAGTTATTCGGTAGCTGAAGTTCCATAATGCGAGTGAGTACCTAACTATTTTATTACAAAAGTAGTACAGCGCATAAAGATTGCTCCGAGAGTAGATTTTGAAGATTCAGAGAGTGTTGTCAGTTTCTAGAGTACAAGCAGTAAAAATATGCATTTCCTTCGTTAGCATTCAACAAGGATTCTAGATTGTTGGATAAGAATGGTTTTCTAGATGTTCTGAAATTTGGAAACGTACGATAAAGTGTTCACTACTACAGAATCTGTCGGCTTAAGGATACATAATAAAGGTGTATATGACAGCGTCAAACAGTTCAATCAGTCAAACAGAACCATCTCTGGCTTCCTATAGCAAAACAGACCGTGCACCTTTCAGCCAAACAGCAGAATCTCCATTAAATATGAAACTTCTGCTTACTTAATCATGGTTTCTATATAAGTTGCGTATAAATATGAATAGTTATTGGCTTATTGGTAAGTCTGTACTAATTGAATAGATAAGCTATAAGAGTGCTAGAGATGAGTACAATGTACAGTACTCATAGACGTATACATAGAGACTGCTGGTCCAGAAATTTTTTTTTATGCTGGGGCAAAGAGATAATTTTTCTCGCTCATACTGCACAAGCCAGGTGGCGAACATTCAAATAAAGTA
>JABASH010002266.1:0-21024 GCA_019776445.1 Tomocerus maximus
ACCTAATGAAACCTTTTTCATCTTGACTCAATTTTCGGAAGAGAAAATGAAGAAGAACACAATGCAATGATATATATGTCATTTATGTACCTTATATAAGTGAATTCTTTAGATTTCTTCCCTATTTACTTTGTTCACTAAGGAATGATGTATTGTACCTTCTATGCGTATTAAATGTACTCATACCAGTATGCTCGTTTGTGGTAATGAATATTTTGTGTAATTTTTCTGTGACAGGCTTGGAAGGAGACTTAGCTGGTGTTGTCTCAGCTGCCAGTAAAAACAAATCCCTAAAGCATTTGAATCTAGGCCGGAATTTACAGTCGACCAAAGCAAAACATGTTGCTCAAGTCATGGAAGCCATCGTACAAATGTTGCAAGTAAGAAAATAGTTGCTATCTTTAAAATTGTAGGTTTGCACTTAGATAGTGTAGTGATATAAACTGATGCAGTAAGAATTTGACTAATTCTCCCCTAATTTGCATGACTGAAATGATAAAGTGTTATGTATGAATATGAATATTCAGCAGTAAAAGTGAGTTACCGTAAAAAATAACATCATGCAAGAGATTTACCATTATGTAAAATAAGATAAGTTTGAGAGTGCGAGTTCTTAGGTACTTAGTCTTAATTAATACCTACGTGAATTAAACGAAGCTGAAATATAAAAAGAAAACTTTCATTTCAGGAGGAAGATTGTGTTCTACAGACACTTTCCTTGGCCGACTCAAAGCTGAAGGGAGAGCTTTATAGCGTGATTAATGCACTCGGGAGCAATCAGTGTTTGCAGAATATTGACATCAGGCAAGTTACATCAATCATTTTTATGAATGAAATTATTCTATCTCTTGAGATAGCTTAGTTGTGATTGTAGTGTATTATGTCTATGCATGTGCATAAGTAATGCTAAGTATATTAAAATAAATTGAACCTACTAGCTTTTGTATCGCTATAGGTAGTAATAAAATAACCATGTGCTAGATTTTTTCTTTCTGTACTATCGAAATAAGTGTGGCTGTATGACACACTAGTATACTCTTCATAGATAAATCGTAGACTGCATGACAGTAAGTGCAATTTACCATAAATATTAAAAAAATTGTTACTGTTTCCTATGGTAGTTTAAATATTGGCGTGTGACACAGAGGCACACAAGTATCCGTTCTAAAGAAATTACCTCGTTGCATAAAATACATTGACCGGAAACTTCTTTAGGTTAAATTTTATAACAATACATGTCTACTCCTCTGCTCCAGTCTGTTGGTAATGGTAAACAATTTAAAATTTTGCGTGAGTGTATTCACTTTACTCTCATGCAAGACAATAAACAAAAGAAGTAGAATGGAATGCATTTAGTAAATGGTATTAGTATTTTAATGGCACTGACCGTGGGAATTAGGGGGAATGTTTTTTATTTGATTTTGTATTTGTAGCAAATGTGTTTCGTTTGCTTCTACCGTTGTCACGTTTGTTTGTAGACTACAAATGTGCAATTGGTAATTTAGTAATAGTATTGTATTGTTAATTATTACTAATGTAATGTGTTTTTCATTGTACTATGATATTCGTAATCATCGATGCAATTGAGGGTGATAATTATGCAACTAAGAATACTTTTTACATGTCTTGTGCTACTAAAACGGATTTATGTAGCTTGTATTGTTAATTTATTCAAAGGTTGTGTGTATTTTATGATAAAGAGTGAAGCGTGTTGTAATTACAAAGTCATAACCAAACCTTTTGTATGTTTTATTCACAGTGGAAACCAGATGGGAGACGTAGGAGCACGATTACTTGCTAAAGCTCTGCAAATAAATTCTAAACTCCGGTGCATTACACACGATCGGAATAACATCACTTTACAAGGGTTCTCAGACATTGCGTATGGATTGGAAAGGTTAGTTTGTACAAATCACCATCTAATTACTGTCTGAATAACTTGTAAATATTTATAGTGAGTCAGATAAACATTCTTACATACCATCGTCACATTTACCAAATGCTCTATTAGATTAATCATGGTAATCCGTTAGGAGATTTCCGCAGAGGTAGGGAGTAGCGAAGCGGTTTTCCTATTTTATTACTTGGGTTGACTTAATAGCAGTTTTCATTAGGATGCTAATTATTTGTGGTGGAAGTGAAACAAATGGTTTTAGTATTTATTGTCTCGCTCCTAATATCTTGTAGACTGTGTCAGAAAAGAGATAATTTCGCCAGTGACAATGAAACTGACAATTAGCCAACACCGGTAGGAAATTCCATTATGCCCTATTGTTTTCCTAATGCCTTCGTTACCTATAATCAGCCAGGCTAAACCAAACCTGCCACACCGACATTCCTGCAGGTGGGGACGTGAGAAATTATTCATGAAAGGTTTATATAATGATTAACTGCTTAGCATTTGTTAGCTGTAACTATATAGCAAGGCTGCCAGAATAAAGTTTATCTATGCACTATGCAAGTATGGATCGTAGGAATTTTTGTTGGCATTTACATCTAATTTATAACACGGATATATCTATTCGCTAACTGAAGCTTGTAGAGTTTATATCTTATATGGACTAAATTGTAAGAATAGCAAGATAAGTGTAGGTAGGTAGATGACTTACATAAATAAAAAGTTTTACATGAATTTCGTCTTGTAGGCCTAAATTCCAAATATTTAATAGTTGGTTTTAGTAATAAGATCAGGTGCAACTCTTTAGTGACTTAATGTTACAGGAGAAGGATATAATCTTATCAAAATATCTTGCACAATACAACAATAACCTGTATCTGTATGTATTCTTAAATTAAGTAGATTGAGTTGAACAGAACGGATTATTTTCTGACTACAATCTAATTGATAACAAAGGCATATATTTACAGTAGAGTAGTTACTTCTTTCTTAAATTTATTTATGTTGTGACTGTAGATAAAGATAGAAGGATTCGATAAGCAAAAACGTAGCAGAAATCGAAATAGCGCATAGCGTAATATAACTTAATGACAAAACGAAAGAAGCCATTGACAAGAGCAGTTTTAAATTCAAGTTAAAAAGCTTTAAGTGTTGCCACAGAATAATACATTAACGTTAGGTACTCCACCAGACTTACACACAGTTTGGTTACTCCATTAAAATTACTTAAGCATCAGTGCGAATTGTGAGTACGTAGNGACTTACACACAGTTTGGTTACTCCATTAAAATTACTTAAGCATCAGTGCGAATTGTGAGTACGTAGATATAGTTTTTGTGCATAATACAGTAAATAAATAGTATATGAGATAGATATGAGATAGACAGATATATATTGTGGTGATAATTCTGTGGGTCAAATACAAAAGTTTATCGTAAATGCAATACTACGTTGTATTATTAGTTATCACTTTTGAGTTGGGTTGAAAAGATAAGTATGGTGGGACTATATACAGAACAGGATAAGCCCAAGAATAAAATGGAAATAAAAGCAATGCTGAATTGAAGTATTGAGTGAAATATAAAAGCTGGGAACAGGATGGCGTCAGTCGACTTGCTGGGTGTTTTATGTGCTTCTATTCTTTTCTGGCAATTTTTTTTGATGTACTACGAAGCGTTCTTTCTTTTAAAAATTATGCTGAACTTACCCATGATAGAAATGACGATCTGTATCTTTATGTCTATCTAATGTACCTATGAACTTAATATATACCTGGCTCGACTAAAGAAATAAAAATATCATGAAAGAGCACTATTGTAAGTATATAAAAGAAAGGAAATGCTATCACTGTAGGCTTGGTTTATTACGTTACCTTAGAATATTACATACATTAGATTGCATACTTTATCTACGTTACGTTATGTTACATTTATGAGCAATAACAATGGGAATTTTTCGCGTGTTTGGTTCAGCTCAGCTCTGTGCTCACTGACTAAAGAGTTCTATCTAGATATGCTATTTTATGAATGGCTCATTTCTTAGTTAGCTATTATTTAGTAGGCCTTTGTACTTGCTCATTGCATGTGTGTAAGTGTAACTATGTTATGTACTTTTTATAGAGTACTGTGAGAATTATTTCAAATTCTATTGCTCCTCTTGGATCGAAGTGAACTTTAGTCCCATTTCAGCCTTTTGACAGTCCTCAACTGTCTAAACAAATTCAATCATACACACACATTTTAACCAAGCTTTATTTATTGTGTTATTGCGTCTTGAAGATATACTGGGTAAAAATAATTTGTTTTTATGTCTACCAAAATTGTGAGTTTGTATTCGTTTTTATGTATTTTTGTGCGAGTTGCCTTGTGTCGCCTTCACTAGAATGACAGTGACTTGTACGTTGCAAGTGCGGTGCAATGTAATACATTTAGTGTAGTTTAGTAGATCAATAAATTCCGCGTAATTTTAGGTTTGCATAGTTTACATGGGAAATGAAAGGAAATAGAGTAGAGACATTAGTCGCGTGTCACATCTCTGAGTGTCAAAATAGTTTCGGTTACATTTCCTGTGACAGCAAAAAGACAGTGATAGTCGTTTGTGTATAAAATATAGATGATGTGCTCAGGGAATTAAGATAGTAGGAAATAGAAGAGATAGCATTTGGAGTGGTGACGTGCGGAGGAAAGAACTAAGTAGATTGGAACAGAGTACATAATATTGTATGTACTGGTAGTATCGTGAATTTATGTACTTCTGTTTGGGCCCATTTGTTATTGTCTCTATTCTTTTCTGTTTGAATTAGTAATATGAGCGTGCGCTACATGCCATTCCCAATCCACGATGCTCTGCCGTGTATGAAAGTGTCCGGAGAAAAGACAGAAGCCGTGATGAAGCGAATCCAGGACTTGATCTATAGAAATTCTCAGCCCAAGAAGACCTCCAATGGTCAACAAGCTTTCCGACTGCAACAGGTGAGTCAACGATTTGCATTTTTATTTTCTATGAATTTATGTTTTGGCAGCGGAACTAATTGACACTCAGGATTTGGCTCCACTTACACTTGATGTTTATGTGAGTACAGCAGAGACAAAATTCATTTTTCAAGAAATGTTACTCATGCTACTTTAGTTTGTTCTTCAGAGTGTTCTGATGACTTGATGGAAACTGAGAGTCATGTCGAGAGGGTTGTATCTTTCTTATTGGCGTCTCTTGGATCGCTATGCATAACAAATGAAAGTGTGACAAAAGCATTTCACGTTTGAAGTCATATTGTAGTATTTAATAATTTTAGTCTTTCAATTTTACTATGAGTATACGAACAGGATGAATTACAGCGTGAAATTGAATCGAAAGTCCTTGCCCCAAGTTAATTTGTAATTCTATGAAGAATCATCCTATAATTTAAATATTTGCAATTCACATAGTAGCTCTAACAAAATTGATTAAAATAAACAATAGATACTCTTTACGTTATTGTTGAATCATATACAATGTACTATCTCCTATTCAATTATTTCGTACTCAGTCTCTGTCGTCTCTAATTAAAATGATTGCAATGAAGACGTATAAAAGAATATCTCGTTTTCTGAAAGCCATATGCCATGCATGCCCATGAAATGCCAAAAGAGTTGATCAATTACTATAAATTAATTTCCGTTTCCGCTGCCTACTTTCGAACTCCTAAAAGCTTTACCGTTCTGGATGTTAAATGAGTTTGTTCTGTTACAATTTTCAGGGTTTCCTTCTGAGCTCTGCTCAGCAAACAGTGGACAAATTGATTAGTCAGACTCAAGACGGAGTGAAACTCCTTAAAAGAAATGAACAAAACAGTCCATCTGGAGATTCTGGCTTCGCGGATGTGATTACGCATGCTGAGAATCTAATTCAAGACTCAGAGAAAGCGAAACAGGTCAGAATATCTTCAAACGTTACAATTTAAATGATATCAAGGCATGGCCTTTTAAGGAATTGTTGATAAAGAGCAAAAGGTAATTTCGTAGCAAAAAAGGAATACATTACATGTATTTACCTAATGTTGCTTTTCTTTGCGTTAAAATTACTCTCATACTTACGTTAGATTAGTTATGAACAAATTACAGCTGTGGCATTGCAGCCAAAGCCAAATGAGTTAAATAAAGTTGATAAAGGAGAATTGAGTGTTATCTGTGGTGCGGTAGCTCGAGCGACTCCACAGCTCTAAAAATGAAACGATCAGCGAGTTTAAGTAATTTAACATTATAAAACAGTTACTAATTTAGATGTAATTAGCTGAGGTGCAATGTAGTCACTCTGCTAGAGCAGCTAGGGAATATAGAGATGGAAATCCTCTTCAAGCTATAATAGGATTTTTTCCGCATTAGTGGAATTAGAACTGCGTACGAGTTGTGCTACATAGTTTAGAGAAGTGCGCTTAATTGCTTTTGATTTAGATATTTGTGTTGTAATTGAGTGTTATCGCGGATTTGCCTTCTGTCAGATCTCTATCTGCCGAACTATAGTATCCCTCTTATAGGGTACAATGGATTATATTTAGTTCGTTAAGGTAAATCTCAGTATTTCAATCAAAGAATCGCCTTGCTCACTGAGTAAGTATACTATGATAGTCTACCTACCTGCTCATTGAAATCTTTTAATAAAATTCAATTGTGCATTATAAGGGATTCAAAGTTCTATTATTTATTTGCACAGCAAATTAGCTCTGTACTCAACACTTGGCTGATTGACATGACATGACTTTTGAATGTAATTGTTGTGTATGTATATATGTAAATTCATTCAGTTGTTTCTTTCCTGGCTTGTCTTGTCAAAAAAAACTAAAAGTTACTGCGGTAGTGTCATTAGGTACATTAAAGTAGGAAAGTAGATGAAAAGTAACAATGTTAACTTTATTTAGCTACTTTACTATACCCATATGAAATGAATATGTATATTAACTAATAAGTATGTCCTGCGTATTACTTATCTTATATGCAAAGAATAGTGCACTAGTCTAGCCTACATTTCACAGTGAACTGTGGTAGACTTAACTTAATAAAGCTGACCTGCCTGCCAGCCTGGCTTGAATTGACTTGGCTCCTGTCTGTAGCTCTGTAGTTTTAACGGCAAAAAATCAAATGCACATTTATTTACATGCCCAGATGTAAATCGTAGCTATTCCTATTAGTTTGGTTGCCTACTACTGTAGATTTAGTAAGACAGCCTTACTAAGGCTACTCGTTTAACGCTAATTATTTTGTCATTTTTATATAAAAACTGATTGTATTACTCATTAGATAGATTAGAAAATCCTGAGTTTTTTTAGTTATTAAAGGTGGCGAAAAACGCAATGCACATGTTCGATTGCTGCATGTTTGCGTTGCTAGTAATAGTATAATCGCAAGGTAGGAAGCATAATTTTTGCTGATAAGTGCAACTTACAGAGTAGAAAGAATAATTACATATTAGTTTATGTTGAAGCTTCGAAGGGGGTCTTGAGACTTGACTCAGAAAAGATTTGCTAGAATAAGCAAAACGAACACACATAGTACTATTGGTATATAAAGTTCAACCGACTATACTATGGATTCCTTGATAGTCATAACTAGAGGATAGCCCAACTAGGTAATATATTACAATACTTGATGGAATTAGCAATTGGGTGAACATGTTTTTTAATATTTTATTTCATGAGCTAAGTTCTTGTTAATATTATCTTTATGGTAGATGAGTCAAGATGAGAGACAGATTGATGTATATCAAGCATAGTTTATTACCGTTTGTTGCACTTGTGATGTGCAAGTGTTTAACTATCGGATAACAGAGAATAAATAAAAGGTTATCAGGATATCTTTCAAAATGTTCCCAAAGCTCTTCACTGTTGCAAGGACATTGTCAACATTACTTTTATGATGACTTACTTATTCATATGATTAGTTCTGATAAGCGATAGTTTGTAGCGTATGTAAAGAGTTAATGAAATCTGCAAAGATTTTTATCGTTGGGCACTTGACTAGCTTTTAATTTACTATAAAACAGGGACTAATTGTAGAAGAATAAAATGTAATTTCCCCACGGCAGAAATTAATTGTATTATAATTGTAGGGTGTGTGCAAAAGTCTGTCCTGGGATATAATTGCTATTTTAAAGTTAGTAAATGAACTACCTACATTAGTCGGCGAGAAACGGGTTTTCTTGCGTTGTGCATTGCAACGTGGAATCGATAGTATCGTATAATGCAATGCATAAAATATTTAGCTTAGGTATATACACACGTATGGGTACCCATTAGATGGGATATCTTGTCTTTCCACAAGTTAATTGTGCAGCAAAGCATCAAATTACTATATGAAAACATATTTACATTAATTTCGCGTTGTCAATTATTGCCATGACCGACTCTTTGATTTTGTATACTGAGTCACTATCACATTGTAGAGACTATCGCAAAGGAAATTAGAATTTGCAAGAAAATGAGACAGACATCTGTGGATGTATGTAAAGTGTGAGATGATGAACCTGTCTTTAAAAGACGTATTGTATATTTTGTTATGGGGTCTTCTGTCAGGTCTTTCTCAAGAGAATTGATGTGTATAGTTGAAAAGTGGAGTAGCTTTTGTTATTTATTTATGTAGTTAGTGTGATCAGTCAAGTCTAGTCAGTGTATCAGTATCATAACATTGGCTATTGAAGAACATGTCTTTATATTTTATAATGTTTACTGTATTGTAAGGGTAAAGGAGGAACGAGTTTTTGACCTAAGTCGACTTATACAATGTAAAAGTAGTACTATAATGAATGTATCAGTCTACACACAAGTGTATAGAAAATAGGAAAGAGAACATGAAAATGAAAAGTTGATTTGTATTTTTTTGTTTATTGAGTCCAACGTATTATAAGTCAAAGAATCGTTGGTTTTCTAGAGTTGTGTTAGATTTGATGTGAGGATTATGTTAATGTACCAAGCTATAGTCATTTCAAAGGTTTAGTTTAATGTAGGCAAGACATGTTATGTACTTTTGTGTGTTATTTTCGAATATTATTATAATATGCCTAATGGAGAATGCAAACATGTTTTGCATTCTGAGCAGCTCTGGTTATGTTTTATTGACATATCATTTAATACGTATTACAAACATTACTTTCGTAGTTTAATATGATATTAAATCTGTGAACTGAATCTGTCGTTTTATAGTTTATGACATGGAGTATATAGGGATAAATATTCAAGTGTATAAGTACCTTTTGAACTGGTAAACGAACAAGTAGTGCATACGAAATGTAAAAGTGAAGGAGAGGATGTGATCTTGTGACGAGTTGAGAGTGTTGTGCTCTAGTTTTCTTATCTTGACTTCCTTTCTGTCCATCGTGTCACTAGTTTTATTCTTTGCTCTGTCGACTCACCGTGCGCTGGTGCGTATGTTTAGCTGTAAATCTCTCTCTTCCATTAGCTTTTAATGTTTTTATAGCACCCATAAAGTTAGCAAAGTAAATCAAGAGCGATGTACACAGATAGTAAATAAATATTTTTTTCTTTCTGGTGAGATATCTGTTTGTTGCGGTCGGTGGAAAAGCATTGTTTTCTTTATTGCGTTGCATTAACTTTTTTAAATTCGATTCAATTGTGTCGCACATGTTTTTATCCATTTTCTCTTATTGTATTGTTAACAGTTACTTGTGAATCTTCATGAAATGATCGAACAGAAAGGAGAAGCTGGCAAAGTCATCGAATCAAAATTACAGATGCTGTCCGACGATTTGCACGCGATGTTATCCCAACACATTCAGGTATGTCTATGGGCATGGGCTCCTTTGATTTCATACATTCATTAACAACTTTTCTTGAATATCCTTTTTTCAATTTCCTTTGAGAATTGCTTGATTGAACTGAACTAGTTTTGGAAAAGGATTTATTTTATTATTGTGAAAGCTAGGAGCGTGTGAGCAGTTTCATTTTCATTGTTATCTTATCTTGCACTTTCAGAGTAATATTGACAACGTACTGGAACTTACGGAAGAGAAATGCCCGAATTTAATGGGTGACGAAACACTTAAACAGGACATCAAGCAAGGATGCATTGACAAAAGTGGCATTCCCACTGACTTTGTACGACATTGCGTGATGGACATGGCCGGCACAGATATCGTCAACAAACTCAAGTAAGTGTCAATAATCTATTTATGGGTATTTAGACGACTTAGTGTAGTTAAGTGCTTTGAGTGGAGTGGCTTATTGCAATTCTGTACGAATAATGCATTTTCCCACTCTTTGTCAAGAGACATCAGTAGGAAAAAGCTAAAAAAAATATAGACCCGATATCATAAATCATGTTGAATGAATCATATCGTGAAATGATTACTGATTGATAGGCTTCGGTAAATGCATGTTATCTGTAACTTCTGTGAACTTTATAAATAAGCATTAGAGCATTACTTGTTTTTTTCGCATATAACGATAAAATAAATCCTGAAGAGCTTATAACTGGACATAGACAGACTTTTACGCACACTGATATGACAGATAAATAGATATTTTGTGCAAATCCCTAGGAATGTGTGACTTTGAACTGTGAACAACTAACTAAAGTTTGACTGCATAATTTCTATTATTTCCTTACAGTGAAGTACATTTAGCTGTTGCTGCGCATATCTCGGACAAATTAGTTGACAGGGCGATTGACTCCCTTATGAAATGTCATAAACAGCTGGTAAGTTCTTTTATTGCAATTTGATTGAAAACATTATAATCTTAGCGTCTTTTTTTACAGTCGATTAAATTCGGTCTACTTCAGTAAAGCTCAACTAAATTGTACAAAGTATTTTATTCGACGTAATAAATGTGATAATTGTCTCCTATTATTTCAGAGTGACGTAAGTAAAAAGAGATCTTCAACCCCAGATGTCCTTAAGACTCGATTGAGATCAAGTCCAAGTGAATTGTCGAAAGAAATGTCTGAAAATAACGTGTCGATCAGTGAAGGCAGCATTCAGTTCTCCGACCAGTCTCCCATGGTAAGTGTACAATTATAAAACTTGGATTAAAGTGGCAAGGTCTAGTCAAGTGGAGACTGGCTTGGCCACAGTAGACTAGTCTAGTTAATTTGTTACTTGTACGAAGATTGTAGATTTAATGTAATGATAATAGTAATGGAAAAGGAAGGATTAAGATAGCTTTGTGACTAGGTGAGAAAGAGAAATCTCGCTACATTACCTAATTTTATATTGTATGAAATGCTACCCTACCTACATATCTGTAATTGTTTCTAGATTAAATTACGACTGTTTTGTATGAGTTCATACTATATGTGGTAGCAAATGAAGTTGTAGACAAAAGTTTACTAATTACGATACATGTTATTTATATGTGAATTATTGCGTTCAAAGAGGAAACCTGACTTGAAATGTGCTAATGGAATAGTTATAAGCTAGTTAATTAGATCAGAGGAGTGAGTTGAACTACTAGATTGTAATTAATTTCGAGTTTCAATTGATTTTTGGCGGATTTCATTACAGAAGCTGGATTACCTCAACCTTGTAAGTATTTTCACAAGTCTGAACTTAATGCAAGAAAAATGTTTTGCTCGTTTCTTGATTGTGTATTAGTTTTCCCACATTTCCCATTCTGCCTTCATTAATTTCAGTTTTATCTTGAAGACGCAACCGTCTTATGTGAACCTGCTCCTATTTTATTACTGTTGGTTATTTATAAGTTCTCCTATAAGGACTAACTGATTGCTATATCATTACTACTTGTTATATTCTTGTTTTGTATTCTCTTTTCTTATTACTACTTATTGTTGTGTTTAGCTACTCGCACCAATATTATGTTTTATTTTTGTTAGCTCTATGATGTACGTGGTATGACTTTTACTTGGTACGAATTAGTTAGTAAATGTTTCCCATTAATTTCGTATTGTTGTGATGTCACGATTTTCCCTGTGTTTGATTATCTCACTACTTACCTTCATAATTGTATTAGTCCGGAATGTATATGGTTAGCGTGAGTTGTACTTTTAATTTTCCACACCTGTAGGAACAATTATATAAATCGTACTTCTAAAAATTAATTTGTTACTGTGTAGGTGATAGCTACTATGTATGAAATGAATGCTAATTTTTTTTTATTTTACTCTTTAATATTATTGTTTATTAACTAGTACCTTGCATGTGTGCACGTAAATATTTTTTTAGTAATTTAAATGTGGTTACTATGATATGTGGCTTAACTGGGAATATTTTAATTACACAGGCTACTCCACAACTTCAAGCCAAAAGAAAAGTTCATGGGAGAAGAATCCGACCCAAGTCAGTAGTGGATTGTGTCGAAGGAATTTCGGCGGATGATATTCCTGATCTGCTTCCAAGTCTTCCCAAAACTATTGAAGGTATTACTACTGTATTTACATCATGACTAAGATTAAATATATATTATTCATTAATTTCATTTTGTACCAGTGTATATGTTTTTGTTTTATTTGATTTTTTTTTTTATTTTTTCGCTTCATAGAATCTGTTTCTTCTTTGGTAGACTTGCCGCCTGTCTCCCCTCAGCAATTAAAGCACTTGGGTAAAGCAAGACCTAAAAAACCTAAGACGAGAGCTCCCACACGTCCGTGTCTGCGCCCACCAACAGAATTAATTGAAGAAGTTGCTGATCTACAGGAAGGACTAGATACATTTTTCCGTCCGGGATCAACAACTCCTACTCCTATCGTTACTCCTGACTCTGATGAATGGTACAAATACGAATGCAACCATTTTCGTTACTATACCTAACAGTTCTAAGATGATGATCTAATTAATTACTGTTTTTAAGCAGCAGCACATCACTGATGATTTCAATGACAAGCAACGCAGACGATAGCATTCAGTCAACGCCTACTCATTCTTCGAGAACATTTAAAGCTGATGACAACTCTGATAAAACTAGTCCCGGCTCATTTGATTCCTGTAGTATCTCGAGTAAACTTTCCTTAGACCCGGTGCCTCGATCAAAATCAACAGACTGTCTTGAGAAACCGATAACAAAACGTGAGAGCCTATTTGCACAAACAGGAAATTCCGAAGAAGGAGGAGCAAATGTTTCTGATGGACAGAAGTCTCCTGTTCAAAGGCTCGGTGTTTTTATGGGCTCTTCTGTGCTAGCAGAAATGAAAGCCAGGCAAGAAAAGAGAACATCCGGTCATTTTACTACAGTCACATCTACTGGAACGACCAACACACCAACTAACACGAGTCCAAGCAGTTTGTCAGCTGTTAAAGACAAATTAATTAGTAAGGAAAAGGGGGAAGCCGAGACTGTGACGATCACTCATTTAAATTCTAGTAATTCGACTACAAACGTATCGGCAAATTCAAATTCTGTTAATGTGAATTCAATTACGACGGGTGTATCTGTTAGTGAAGCTAAAGAAAAATTCATAAGCAATAATAAAAACTCTGTGACCAGTTTGAATGTGACAAGAAGACCTCCTCCAGTTGCACCTAAACCAAGACCCTGGTCAGTAGTTGGTGGAGATCGTCGATCAGGTTAATATATTCCCCAATTTTTACTGTATATAATAAAGTAAGGCAAAAATAGTATTTTTTAAACAAATGATGACTTATGTGTAAAACAGGAGAGTACTCGTTGGGGAGTGACGGATCAAGCCCTAATGCCTCATCTGCTAATACACCTGACTCTGGAGAACTTCTTGACGACAATGGTGATACTGGAAAAACGAGTCCAATGACAATGTCACAGCATTCCATAACTGAAAAGTCTTCCATAGCTTCCGAGGCATTGTCATTACCACCTACATCTCTCTCCAGCTCGTCCCCAACAAATCATCATGCCTTCCTTCACAAAACAAGTAATAATTCGTCTCAGAGAGATTCGAGTCAGAATCAGCCGACTAGTTTAGTTAGCACAACGAGCAGTGGAGCTGTTAGTATCAGTTTTAGCAACAGCAATAGCAATAGCAATGGTAACAATAATAGTAATGGAACTAGTAATCTTATCGACAACTCAAGTCAGAACAATGAACATTCTTCTTCCTCTCCGATATCACTACCTTCTTGGGGAACGGAGAAGAGATCTGTCAAAGAGCTTGCTGCTTCTCTCGCTAGACATCACAGTAACAACCAGGAGGATCCACCGAAGAAGAAATCTGACTCACTACCTAGGAATGTTAATCCTGCTACTACAGTAGAACAGCCAGGTTTGCATGACAAGTTTTTTTATTTTCGATAAATTTTATTTTTTGATGATTGGTATTATTTTTGTGTTGTCTAACCTAAATCCTTGCTCACCTGGCTTATGCACTGTTAAAGTCTGTGCCGCAAAAGTACCTCGTTTTACTCTTTTTCAATTTATTTTTCTTTTCAGTATCTGTAACTGATTCATTAACATTTTTTATATTAAGTGACTCTTTTAGTTATCTGAGGGATGTTATATGCATGATAAATGTTTACACTCTTGTTTGTCCATAATTGAGGAACAATACAATTATTTTGGTATTGTCATTGTTCTTTTAATTGTTTCAAACGTGAAAACATGCATGGTAGTAGTAAGTAGATTAGAATGTCTGCATTTTCCAACTAAATTGTAGATTTCAACCGAGCCAGAGTTTCTATCCAAGAATGGACACGTCATCAATCCATCAGTGAGGTTTGGAAAGTACCGCTGAGGAAGTTCTCGAATGAGAAGCCCGTAAGTAATTTGAATCGTAAATGACTTTAAAATTGGAAGAAAGTTTGTCATTCCCTAATTAGTGTGGTTAGCTCTGTGGTTTTGTAGTAACTAATTTAATTTGGTTTTGGTTACTTTATTAGTTTTGCAATTACTCTATTGGTAGACATGTAGATTTATACGGTCGAATGATTGCAAATACTTCTGCGGTTGTGGCATGGCATTGTTTTTTAAATCACTAACAATTGGTGGTAGTATAGTACTAGTAATGATCTGATAATATTAATATTATTTCTGCATCGAATCCACTTAATAATGGCTTCCGTAATACAATAATCACTTTCATCTTGTATTGTACTGATAATTTAATTTGTAGCTAATTTGTTTTCTCTCTCTACTATTCTGTCCATTTTCATCTATGAAGCTCTCTGTTCATTCAACTTCGGTGCAAGTCGCTGCTGTCAGCTGTCAGTGGATAACATTAGCATTTCTCTAATAATATTCTAATATTCTCTGTATTTTTATTGTATATGTATGTACTATGTATATCTTAGCTGCTTAATCTTTACTTAATTTACACGAGAATTTCTGTCCATCTGTATCTATCTTATGAATTCTAAAAGCGTGTTTGTAATCTTGTTCGTAATGTATCATTGTAATTTATTATTCTTGTAAATATACATGTATTTATTACATAAGCATACTTATATCTACTTATAATATTCTGTGAAATAGGTAGGTTAATGTACAAATGCGTAAAGTTAATCGTATCTACGTGATATCTGTATTTTCTGTTGCTTCTAGCTTTAATGTACAAAGAATTACTAACGTGAATAGTGAATATTATGTTAAGGCTAACGGTAAGACTGCTATGTAAATATCATTCCTATCTGAATTGAATGACACTCACTACTACTTATATGTATTGCAACTTCTGCAGCTGCTAATTATTTAAGAATTCTATGTATAAATCTTAAAATTGAATGGTGAATGTCAACTGTGCTGCAAAAGCTATCTACAGCTATCAATCTTTAACTGTCCGCTGTGAAAAGCTACTTAATTTATTAACATGGGAATTTCAATGATAATTTCGTGTTGAGTTGAAGGCAAAAGATTAGCAACTTACAGTTTGGTTCATGCGTTGGTTGTGGGAATTGGGATTTTGAATTGTATCTAAAGTTTGTGCCGTAAACACAACACGAAGTTATTTGGCTTAACTTGCTTAGCAGTCTACTGCTACTCTACTTTCTTGCAGAAACTAACATTGTTAATTAAGAATCGCTGATCCCGTGAAATCTCGATGATAATGTATGATAATTTTACAGATTACCAGGCGCTGGGATCCAAATAACGAGCATAAAAGTGGGAATGATGGCGGAGTGGTTGGTGTAGGACTTCCTCGCAGCATCCTCAGAAAAGTGTCAAATGAAGAGGACGTTGTCAACGTATGAATTAGAACTGTTCTGTTATCTTGAAGAAATAATAATGTACTACACTACACTACTAGTGCTACACAGATGACAAATTACTATGCGTAGCCGTAGGAAGGAAAGAGACAAAGGGAGAGGAAATTGTAGTTTGTGTAACATAAAAATATTAAGTACTATAATAGTATGTAATGTATTATTATCCGCAATTTGTAATTAGCGTATCGTGTCGCATCTTACTAATGTTCACAAAGAATTTATCTGTATACATAATACATAGAAATAGTAAATAGTGCTAGTTCTTACCGATAAGTGTAAGATAAAGTTTCTAAATGTACATAAGACAAAGACTTGAAAAGAGTAATGCCGCTGGTGTGATGTGTAGAAGAAGGCTCAAGTGTACGAAACTGTACTGACCGATCCGTATCATAGGAATAAACTCTCGGAGAGTTTGTAAATTCAGTGATTCTAATCTAAACAAACTACAGTACATGATAAACTTCAGGAAAATGTTTTGTCATCATTTGTCACAGTTTTATTATGATTTATATGTATTTATAGAATATTAAGGCACACTAATAATGTATCACTCTTTCAGTATTGTCATTTCATTTCATAAGTTGTCGTCATAAATCCTAAACACTATAATGGACCGTAAAGTAATACTTAACTGAACTCATTTCTGTTTTTAATCATAAGCATTCCTCTCAACTCCGATCGTAAACTAGTTAGTATAACTTATATGTATTTATGTAATGTAATTTTCTGTTCTGATATCTACATTCATGCAAATACAATTTTCCAACTTGGCTGACTTGACGGAAAGTAAAGTAAAGCAATCAAGTTTTCAGTCCTAGCCAATAAGGAACGTAGCATAGCTCATCGCGACGACAAATCCAGACCAAAGCTTGGGAAAACTTCTGGTTGAGCTGAGCTTGAACTTCCTTGAGTTACATTCGGAAGAACTTGTGTTTCACTGATAACAAAACACTGAAAGGAAACTTTCCCACTTAATTTTATAACATTTTCAGTTCCAATGTGTCTCTTTAGATTAAGAATAACGTTGATTTTCATTTGGGTATTATGATGCTTTATATTATACATAGGTTGTGTTATTTCATTTTGGTTTTCATAATCTTACGAACTGTAAGATAGTTAAACTAGATATCGAGAAACGCAACGCATGTTGTCAGGTCACAGACAAAGTTAGAACAAAGTTTTCACGTTGTCTCAATCTGATGCTCACAGATAAACGGGAAGATGTGGTATATACGGGAGGAATAACAGAACTACCCTGCATATTTGTCCCTGTAAAGTAAAATCCAAGAATTTCCAACTAATAATTCAACCAAAGTCTACATAGTTACACTTACACTTACTCAATTCTGGTATTTCTAATAATTAAACACTTACTAGTACTACTAACTAGTATTAGTACAAAATCTTATGTCTTTTTGAGCACGTTCTACATTCTACTCCCTCCTCTTCTCCTCCCTACAAAATTAACATGGTAAATGCCTACACACACTGAACTAAACTACCTAAATACGTAATATTACTGTGTACGAATACAATACGAAGACTTAACTTATTATAAGATAGGTATTATATTATGCTGTGACCAATAATCGCAACATTCGCAACGCGGACGTATGTAAAGTAAATCTAATGTTCTTTCTTCTAATATAAAAAAGTGTTCAATTGAAAATTAAATGATAAAGACAAACAAACATAGGGCAGATGTCAATCTGGAATTGGATCGTATTCAGGAGACCGTCCGTGTATACAGCCAAAAGCCATTGACTTTCAACAGAAATGTAAAATTGTTCAAATTAGACAAATTGGCTTGAAAGACAAAAAGATGGTAGAAGAGAAGGCAGGGGAAACGCTTGAGATACTATGATTCAATATTGATTGACATAGGAATAAGATAGAGATACAAGGAGGAACTAGGTAAATAAGGATAAAAATGTGCCAATGCTAATAGATAATATTAAACTCTACTACAATACAAAGAAATACAACTTCGTGTTAGTCTCAATGTAAAAAATTAGCAAATATAAAATGAAGTAAATAAGTACATGCGATAATGTAACGAGTAAAGAAAACGTTTTTACGCTTGAATTCTTCTTTAAACAATAAATATCCAATAATACTATACACAACAGTACACGCATGGTTCATGATTCATAGTAGTTTTTCATTGGTTTGAAATATAAACAAGACCTAGCGAGGTCCTGCAGGAAAAATTCAATAAAAAGATTACGTATGTATGGGTCTTATCCAAACGACTTAAATCAGATAGAGATATTCCTACAAAGCGAAAGACAGAAGGCTTCAATATAGACTTTATGTCAAAGTTTCAGTGTGCATGCGATGAGTGTTAGTGTGTAAAATAAACATTGTACCTTTCCTCCTGAAATAAGTCATCTTACCTAAGAATTCTTAGCTGAATCGTAATATTTAAAAAAGTATCTATGCATGCAAAACTGTAGTTTTGAGTATTAAGGTCAAATTACGTACTTGTCACTTAGTTTGTAGAGTTATTAGGAAGAATCCTCCAGAATTCTACCCGACAGAATGCAAATGGAAAGAATTGAGTCGAGAGAGAAGCTTACCAGTAATTATTTAAACTTTAATGCAAGGGATTCCTGTCAATGATAAGAGAAGGCAAGGTGGGAAAAGATGATATTATTATAGCCTGGTAATTAATACTTCGTGTGAAGGACATAAAGATAATATGCGGGGATTACATATTATTATATTGAGTAATACAATAGCATACTATAATATGTGTACTTATGTAATGTGGACAGACACAAAAAAGGATGTATAGTATTACTTTTCCTTGCTGGTCACACAAGGAAAATATCATGATCAAACCACACTACTGACAATGAGTGAGATGCTGAGTGTATTTAGTAGTCCATCTAAAATGAGAAAAGTATAGGAGATGTAAAGGCAGTTATGTAAGAGAGATTCATCGTCTCTGTCTAAGTAGACAATGTCCTGTCGTTTTTTTCGAGTATTTACATTGTGTATCATATAATATTATCGTTTTCGCTTACCAAATGCTTACTACTAACTCAATGTACATATTATTTACGATAAATGTATTCTTACTTTATGTGAAGGTCGTAGTCGTAGGTCTCTGGTCTGGTCGCTCTGTGTTTATCTTCTGCATTGACAGAACTATATTATTGTATTCTAATTTGTATCTAGTGTATCACATTCATTGTTTATCAAAGTATTAGTACCTACTTAATCTAATGATCATTTATTATTAAGAAATGTATATCTGTATTTTGCTTTCATTCAAATAAAATATTGGGATGATCCTCTGTGAAGCGTACTTTTCTCCGACTACTATCTCAACTATATTTCTGCACTGCAAACAAATAGTACTTTACAATCCCTGAGGAAAATCGACATTCGAAACCCATTTTGAAAAATGGCATTGGGGAAAGTGAAACGCAATAAGAAACTATGATTCTTCATATAGCTATAAATGTTACACGTAAGGTAGTTCCATAAATGATGCCATAAAATAAACATTTACGATCCATGTCCACTTTGTAGTAGCAAGTGTATATTCCGTACAATATCCCAGATGGATGTGGCATAATACTATCAAATGGACATATACTGCAAAGTAATAGATTTGGCTTATCTATGTGGTAAGCCACAAACCTAACAGCATAGGTGTCTGTCACCAACTGTAGGCAGTAACTACAGATAAGGTTTTACATACACTTTTTCAATTTTAGCATTTTGAATTTTGATTAACATTTGCCGATTTTCTTACAGTCGAAGCATTGAAACTTCAATCTCTACTGCGGTGTCCTTTCTTTGTAATTGGCAATTTTGTGGACATTTTTATTGGCACTTTAGACAGTTCTAGTCTAGTAAATAGCAATTTGAGTATCTGTGTCACATTTGTTAGACTCGTATTAGTCGAATAAATTAAACTTGACATAATGTGAAGTGACAGTTGTACAATTCATGGAAGCAAAAGACAAAACAAGACAGGATATTGCTAATTGAGCTGATCAAGCCAAAGAAAATAGAAATTGTTGTGATTTGTCTGCATCACAGGGAAATCAGTTTTCATTCTCGGTCCAACTCAAAGCTGAACTCTATACTATTAAATATATGCCTACGCAGTAGTGCATTGTTAGTTTTCTGTGGTTCTGTTTTTAGTATTAGTTTTTCAGAACCATATTATATTGCGAGAATTACATCACACGAGCTACTGCACTTCATAGTCTCTGATTTACAAAAAATTACAATAGAGACAATGAGTAGTTTTGTTTCATTCTCAATCGTATAAAGCGAGTTAACTTGAGCTGAGTAAGCTGAGCGAACAAGACTGAGGACATGCAATTCAATCGGATTAGATTGCCCGTAATTTAATCTGTAGTTTTAGTTCCCCAGTGGACGCGACAGACAAGACTGTCAGCCTCCAGTTTTCCTTCTCGCCATTAGTTCTGCATTGTACATTTGTTGTTCCTTCTGCCACCGTTACACTCTTATTTGCCAATATTGGGTCTTTCCATCTACAATTTAATAGTATTTGTCTAGTTTGTCTGCAAACAGTCAATTTACTCAATTTTGTCACCCAACACCCAAGTTTATTTCATACATTCTGTGTGATTTAAGTCTATATTTCAACGAATACATTGGCTACTGAAGTAAAGTTTGCAGATAGATTGTTTCTATTAAAGTCATGAATATTTTAATATCTTTTAGTAACTTAGTTCAATAAAAGTGACATTACTAATATACTATTTCATGATAAAATAGTGCGGGTTCTACTCATCATCATAAATCTTCACAAATTGGCAGTTTCGAGAAATTCACTGATAAGTACTAAGTACCCTATTAGTGAATGATGTGATATTTTAGTGCAGACACTCTTAATATAGGGTAAGATTAAAAGTGAAAAGAAAAAACACTATCAGGAGGAGAAAGTGTAGTAATTTTATTCTTAGATATCTGTACATGATAGGTAAGTGAACAAAGGATATATCTAACTAAATATACAACTGAATCGT
>JABASH010002267.1:0-21023 GCA_019776445.1 Tomocerus maximus
TCGTAGAACTTGAGTTATTCCTCAGGAAAGAGCCCAAGTCGTGGCAAAAGAATACATACAAATAAATCCGGATTTGTAATTACATGCAAGCTTCCCTTTCTATGCATGGATCTCCCTTAAGGAAGTTAACCGATTTTCCCCACTAATTTATTACACTACGTAGTTACTTACGACACTTTTTGTTTCTTTGTGACTCACGCAGTCATTTTCATTTCATTAACTCCATTTGGCTTTCTCTGACTCCTTGTTTAATTTAGATTAGTTCAGAATGACTCTCTGTGTTCGGCGCAATATCATATTATGGCATACATACTTGCTTGAGTATTTGCACTGAAAAATGTATCAACAGCTGGCTCATGATCAGATTTACCGAGAGTTTGTGCATCTTTATTTTTAGAGGTTTAGTCTGGTTTAGATACGGAACCGATTGGCCAACGAGAAGGGAATTCTTCTGATACTACTAACTATGCTACTTTTCTACCTTAGACATAGGTTTCTTTACAGTTAATCTGATGCACATTGGATATGCAAGATATGTAGAACTCCCTTGACGAAAAAAATCCTTCAAGGCGAGTTTATCATCATGATGTACTGTATCTCTTTCGTTTTGTTTAGAATACTCTCATTCTTACCCTGAAGCTACGACCGAAGCCATTCCTATAACCATTTTACATGGAATAAAATTTGTCACTAAATTCAACTGATTTTCTCAATTAATCATACAATATGGACATCAGCTCGTATTGTCTAAGTAAGCGGGTCCAACCCACATTTGTAAGTTTTAAAATATTTTCTCATTCTGTGTGCTAAATCAAATTACAGGAATTAATATTCCAGTCTCAGTTCCATTTTACATGGTCGATTCCAGTAAAATTTTATTCGGTCCAGAATAGTATTGTATTACTTCTGAATGCAGATCATTGGTGCTCTAGCTTGTCATAAATAATATTATTATTATATCTGATACAGTTAATGTATATTGCTAATCGCTGATTTTTCTTTTTGGTTAATAAATGTGATATCATTTTCATTACTATATACAGTCGTCATACACTCTGTTGACCTATCGGGTTCCTTCTCCCTTAACCCGACGACGATTTACAAATGCCCCTTCAGTTGAAGACTTGAGGAGTATAGCCAGTGCGGAATATTCTTCTTTGGCTTGCCGTCCACCTTCTCCGGTCTTGACCAGGAAACGATATGTACCCACTGTAGAAGATTTAAGAGATATTTGTAGAGACGGTTGGAGAAGACCTTCACGACCACAGGATGAAGTCTATCCACGAATTTACATAGGCGGAGAGTAAGTCTAAGAATTTGGCATAAATATTTTTTTCTTTACTCTTCTTTAGAACCCGGACCCGAATGATAGTCATATATACCTATTTGTGTAGAAACGCAGCTACAGATGTTACCCGACTTAGAAGACTAGGAATAACACACGTGTTGAATGCATCTTGCTTCGATGTGGCTACTGGAGATGCATATTACAAATCCCGAAACTTCAGGTGCTCTTACTTGGGAATTCCTGCAGTTGACCATGAAAGCTTTCGGCTGAGTCCGTTTTTTGAAGAAGGTTGAATTCTATTATCATGTATAGCTATACTATTGTTATACTGTCATTATATCGGAATTAAATTATTTATTGCAGCATGTCGGTTTATTGACGGGGCCATGTCTGCTGGAGGTTGGTTAACAAAGATTTACTTATAATATTGCACACTGGAATTACCTTTTCATTGTTGATTTTTATTTCTATTTCTAGGAAAAGTCTTCGTGCACTGTAGAGAAGGCAAGACATTAATCCATATTACATTTGTACATACCTGACAAAAATCATTTCTGATTTGTATTAATTGGATTTATTTCCTGGTCTTTAGGCATTAGCCGCTCTGCGACTCTGGTCATTGCCTACTTAATCAACAGAAAGGGGATGCCCGTAGGCGATGCCGTTAGGATAGTAAGGTAATTTATCAAAACTATCTGGAAGAGTATCTTATGTTTCATTAATGAAAGTGTGGGAATTAAGTTGACTTGTGATTTGACAATTTAATTACAGACGTAAGCGACAAATCTACCCAAATGATGGCTTTCTGCAACAGCTTATTGATTTGAACGCTCAGCGATGCTGTCACACGAAATTTGCTTCTTACTACTGAAATTACTTAAGTAGATTAAGCACAATGGCTGATCAAAGCCCTGCAAAGATTTCGCCTGTTTGAAAACGATTCACCATTGACGAAAACGAACGTTATTGCTTTGACTTCCTTTAATTTATCGCTGCGATATCACTGTTAATTCTATTTATTTTTATTATTTAGGAGATTTTTCGCTTGTTATACGAACCACGAATTTATTTTAATATTGATCTCAGTGACAGATCTGTTTCATTAGTCATAGAATTTGTTTAGAATAGAAATATACCATACCAGTTCATAATTTACTGTCCATTAATTAATGTGAAGCATAAATTACAATCTTCTTCGTTAAAAACGTCCATGTGTTCTTAAATTGCAATGTTATTAATGTTAATATAGACCAGAAATTTTGCAGATATGTTATAACTCTAGTTTCTTGATGATTTGCTATCCTTATATTCTTTAATTGTTTTGAAATCTACAATAAAAGAGAAAATAATCAGAAAATAGGTATGAGCCCATGTGCGTGATGCGTTTTTGTGTACTAAGGCTAACTCATGCAATCTTAACCTCACATATTCCTGTTGCACAAACTTGATGGGAATTTGAGCTCGTAGAAAAGCTACCATTCCACAAACACTACTACAGAAAACGTCCTGCCATACATACAAGAAACTTCAGGATATGTTGTGTAAACGAATCACCCGAAGGCAAGGACGATACAAAAACTCGAACAAACATCCTCCTTCACAGAATCACAGAACACTTCTGTTTGGTTTGCATCCTTTTACCAGACATGGCTCAAGGTCTGAACGAACTGGGCTCAAAATTTATTCAAACATTATTTCAAAGATTCTCCAAAGTTATTCCATATTTAGATCCATTTCGCACATTTTACTACACAATAGACATAATTATGTGGTTGAATCTCCTTCAATTTTCAATCGTGCAAGTGGTTTTAGTACTTTCCTAGCATAGCTTTTGGTAGTGTAGTCGAATAAAAGGTTGAGCATCTGAGTTCTAATACCAATTTCGCTACATAGACTCAAATTAATGCCTAAACTGTTAGAAAGGTTTAGGCGAAACATGTTGTCCCAAATGTCCCAATATACCCCAGTAAATAAGTTTTCGTCAATTCATCAAGTCGTTGATTTATAGATTTGAGATTACTAAATAGATCATAGTTTACTAAACACTTAAGTGCGTTAAATAAAGTGGCTTATTTAGCCAGAAAGTTTCTTTTAGACATTTTTTAGGATAAAATTCGCTATAAATCAAGTAATCTCATAACAAACAAATTATATAAAAAATATGTAATTGTTTACACGATAACGACTTTTAAGAGAGTAGAGTAGATTAAAACTAATCTTTAACAATACATTATTGTAGATATCCTGTTGCTGATTTTTCTATTACGTATTTCATCAATGTTAATTTGGTCAGACTCTTTTAAAGGTGATATCCTTTAGTTTAGTTCCTCGTTTCAATCAATACCAATTTTGGCTACGCTGGAATTATACGATGAAGTCTACCCTTTATCCGTATTACTCGCATTGCACACATTATAGTGCTAGGCTAGGAGTGTATATTATATCCTTTTAGGAATGATTCCCGCTTAGGAGTTCGTCCCTGGGATTGATTCATTTCACTAAATAATGAAAAATATGGAGTGAGAGAGAATTAGAGACCCTGATGTAGGTTGAAGACCAATTTAATGAACCACTCACTATACAATTAATTTTTAAAGGCTGATACTCCTAAATGTAGGTAAATCGGTAATAGTAATTGGACACTGGACTTAATTCCCATTATAGCTTTCTAAATCGTCCAATAGACACATTGATTGCAGTATTATTGCAAAAATTACATTTAATGTGCAGACCACCTTTGTAATGCTTTTAAACCACTGCCAATTCGACATATTAATGAAAAATGCTGTTTTTATTGAAATCACTCAGAATTAAGCTTTCGGGAGTTTTCGTCATCTTAAGTTCATAAAATATTATATACTTACACGCATCGGTTATTTAGAAGTTTACAATGCTGGCAATAAAGTATGTACAGAATTATGTATGATATCCAGAAATTGTATTTAAGGATTATGTTAAATGACTCTAATCGTATCATCACGTCATCATTCAATTGACATGAACATAAAAATTGTCATTTAGTATGGTTTGAAAGGATTCAAAACACGGATTGCTTATTAAATTGTCAGTGTAGTCCAATAACAATACCTGAAATACAGTATTGCAGGATTTGAAAAGGTCCAATTTAGTAAGAATGAAGGTAAATATTCACATTTTTATGTTCTACTAAATGTATCCATTTGAAAATCAATTGTCTGTTACATATTGGTTCATTTTGTACCGTTTTATAGTGAAGCGTAAGCGGTTGGCTACCAAAATCAAACCTTCTCGACATCATCGCCATAACATTTTTCATTCGGAGAATCTTGTTCACCAAACTTGTTGGGACTTTGTATCGTGGCAAAAGCTTCCATCTGACACCCGAAGAGTAGCTACTATCGTATACCCAACCCAACTACTTGTAATACCTATACTATACCACAGTTTGTAGCGAAATGGTATACATACATACAGAAAGTTGGTTCAAAGATACACGAAACTCTCTTATCAGGCTTTTGCTTTGTACAATGATGCACATGACCTGTGTCTGGCTGACATGGATGGCAATTCTATTCGTGTCCTTTAAGGATTGAAATAGATATTTCTTTTATGTTGATATCCTGTAGACGTAGACTGCTATGTGGACTAATAATACAAGGTTGATGTGCTGTAATTCACTAAATATGTCTCAACTGATTCATAAAACTAGTCTGATATTGCGCATTAATGCATTACTTATGAATATGACAAAATGACAGTTTACATACACTGAGACATATTATTGAAGCTTCTGAAAAGAAACAAATGTGTAATACGAAAAAAATACTTTTTTAAAAGGTCACAAAGCTAATAGTACAATAATCTTGCATTCCTGACTCAACTACTGTGCATAGGAAGTCACTCATTATATACACAGACAGGCAGACGTTAATGGTAAAAGCATAAGGAATTTGTTCTGATCCTTAATAATGAAAATTCCAGATACATCGTCAAAACTAAAAAATGATTACACAAATAGCTAATTATAGAACTGATGAAATGTATAAGGGTAGCTTAGCTGACGGAATTGATTATCTTGAAACATACACTCAAAATAAACAAGTGCATCCGTCTAGATCATTATATAAGAGTTTTCATTTTTCCTTTTCCTTAACTCTGTACACTAAGATCATTGATTTAGTTCATCGTAATTTTAAATATTTTGTTGCTAAAAGTACATAAAAATGTTAACCTGTACATTAAATGTGACATTTGTGTATTTTGCATTTCTTTTGAACTATTTTTGAAGCAAGTAAATAACTTAAATATTTCAGTGGCCAAAAAGGTAAGATGTTTGCGACGGGGGCGTATTTCACGAATAATCTAAAGCATGCAATAGGCTACAGTTTTCAGATCATTCATCTATACACTTCTCGACAGACTGAAAGAGGTCATAGAAGACGAAGCTATAGACAGTAGCTAGGACGCAGTTTATAAACGTGCGATCCTATATAATAGGAGTGGAGTAAGGAAACTAAAGGATTAAGAAAATATACCAGATGATTTAATTTTACGTTCAGTAACAATAGTAAAATTTTAAAAATTCAGATTTTTCATAGGAACCAGCAGCATTACAGTAGCTCTTTCTGCTTGAAAGCAATCTTTCGTTAGTTGGCATATGAGATATAAGTCTTCGTGAGACATCATTACGGAATTCCGTTGTCTTAATTATTTATAATTAGATGTGCAGCCAAGGACATGGACCTTTTAAAACGTCTGTCAGTCACTCACGTATTAAATGCATCCCAAGGAGAAGACACTTCTCGCTATGTGGACACAAACGAAGAATACAACAACGATTTCAATTACCCATATAAATTCATGGGAATTCCAGGAACGGATGTCACATCAGCTATATCCGTATTTCGGGACTGCAATTGAGTTCATTCAGGATGGGCTTAAGATTAAGATTCAAGAAGGTAATTTGCAAACTATGGCATACTCGGCATTCAGTTCAGAATATGTGGCTAATTGTATCATCGTATCGTTATGATCAAGAAGGGTCTTAGTACATTTCCTGCAAGGAATGAGTCGATCTGCAACGCTAATACTAATTGTCTACCTTATGATAAGAATTTATCTGTACTAGAAGAAACAAAATTAGTCCGGCAAAACGTGATATACTGATGTGCAATTAACCGCATCATCTGAATGCATTAATCATTGCCAATCATCTCTATCGTGGAAGGAATGCTACTTCTAACGAACGAAAACTGTTTATATTTTTATAAACGTTGATATTGAAAAATAAATACTCCAGCAGGATCGAACAAATGTTTTTCTTGTTCTATTTTGACAGGAGCAAACGAAATATTTATCTTAGTGATCACTTTTCAAAGCAGTTCTGCGATTTGCAACACACAAGACAACTAGACCCTTTTATACATCGTGATTTATTACCATGCAATGCGATACGGAAGATTTGCTTTTACATAAGATGTATCGATTTCCTTCAATCTTTTGATGTTGTAGTATACTTAGCTAAGACTTGTTATTGTTCTATTTATACATAACAGCGTGACAACAAATAAATAGGAACAACGTAAACAATATAATCCAATAATCCCGAGAAAGCCGATGAATCATTAGCGAACCGTTGCGCATTGCACACTTGTACTAAAAGCAAAATGTGACAATAGTAATGCGATATTTATTGTTTAATAGAAGCAGATCACCTTTAGAATATGCAATGCACAAAAACGAGTAAACAGAGAACAAGTACAAATTACAATCTCAAATTGCATTGAGGGAAAGTAAATAAATGTAATAATAGCACAAGTAAGGTCATATAATATTTGAGTTTCAGATATTAAAGTAACATTGAGTTGGTCTCTGAGCTATAAACTGTCACTCATCGAAAACATTTGTTCCGTTTCTTATGCACACACGGAAGTCATATGCTACGAATTCTAACAACTGTATACGTGCGCATGAAAAAGCCAGATTCTCATCACATCTGTTATTTTTGCAGCTTTCTTGTCAACAATATCTATCTGTATTTGTAAAAGTGTGACTAATTTGCAAACACCCCCGCAAATCCTTGTCCCTGTCCTTATCTTTTATGGTTCAAAGTCAAAAGTGAAGAAACTTTAGCGAAGACAGAATTGCTAAACTTATTCTGGCTCAGTGAATTAAATCGGTACAATATGTTCTTTCTGATGATACTTTGGGAGAATAAAATTATCATTTAGGTGGATTCTGAAGACAATGTGGATCCATGCCGAGTTTAGCCATCTTATGTGGTCAAAAATATCCGAAGATCATTATGAAGGATTTATTTGGCAGTCAAACCGGAATTTCGGTTGAATTGCACCTTCGAGCAGCATCCTCGATCTAAAGATTTTGCATTTTTATCACACTACAAGGACGACAAGCTAATGCGACGTTTCTCAATGACGTATTTTCACTGTGTCTAGAAGTGTAAGGCCATATAGTAGACATAGAAGCTAAAGCCAAGGCAGAACTATAGATTAGCCTATGGATAAGATAAATCTTAGAGGCGAAAACTGTCAGAGGAAAAGAGCATTTCACATACTTCAACATAATAGACCTAGACACAAACATTATGCTTCCTTGTACAAGTGATTCTACAAGATATCTATAGTCCCCTTATCGTTAATTAGCTGACAGTTGCTTTTCCAAGCATCAGATACATTAAAAAACAAGGATAGGAAACTTTTTTTGCGTGGTAGTACAAAACAGATACGAGTTTTCGCAAATATTACGTCCTCTTCCTGTATGAATTCTATATAGCATTATTCTTACAGATATTTTTAGAATTACTCAACTCTATGCTTTCCGTATGGCTGGTAACACATGTACACGTAGATTACAAATAGAAGTTTAGAAACCCAAAACCCACAGACACACATTTAGTCCTTCGGCCTTTCTCTGACTTCACCTCAGCAAGATAGGATATAGAATCATCTCTCTCATATCTTTTCTTCTGTGGTCTCACTTTTCCCGTTCATCTCCACAAACATTTTTTGCAAACATTTTCACCATCATAAATTCAGCAATTAGTTACAGTTACACTTTCAAGTGTGATTCTCTTTTCCGATTGGTATTCCCTGCAGTAAATCAAAAATGAGTTCCAGGAGACGTGCGGTGACAATGCAGGAGTTAAGAGATATCGTTAGCAACAACTGGTCCATACCGAAAAATGCATATGACGAAGTCTACCCGGGAATTTTTCTTGGAGATGGGTAAGCAATTTATTTTGAATTGACAACTATAATACTCTATCGAAATAATTTTGCTTGAGTTCCTAAATTGCAATTACTTAATATTCTGATGGGTATTGAATCAGTTATTCGAAGCATAATATTGAATTATTGAATGGCAAACCGTGAAAAAATTGCAAATTAACTTTAACAGAACAATTTAGTTTTTACATAAGTAGACAGAACAGCAAGACTAAGAGAGTTACTACTTAGTATACGAGAAATCGGTTTTGAAAACTAGCTTTGGTTTAAAATAGGCGAGTAGAACACAGTAGTGTAAACAAAGGATTTAGAATTCCTATGAATAATAATCTGGAGCTTTTTAAGGTCATGGAAAAATTGGCACAGCTTAACCTTGTGCCGTAATTACTAATTACAAATGTGCATACTTTCCGTGTAATTAAATGTGTTTGTTTAATCTGCAGGAGTGGGCAAATAGTAAATGATTTTAATTAAGTTGTGTACACTCTGTTGTTTTTGTGCAGATCTACAGCTCTAAGTGTGAGGACACTTACGAATGAAAATATAAGCCACATCCTAAATGCAGCAATGGCATGTCCGTCTTGTCTCCGCAAAGATTCCTGCGGTACATGTGTTCTCACTAAACCTTCATACTACTCTCATGCATCCAATCATATCGTTTTCAAGGGTGTAGCAGCTAATGATGAAAAACGATTTCCTTTGTGGAAACATTTTGATGAAAGCACACGTTTCATTGATGATGCTTTATCCAATGGAGGTAACCACGCTTTCTTTGCTCTAAATAATAACAAGTCCTCCATCTGTCACAAACAGAAATGGCTCTTTCGTAGAACGGTGTCATTTTCTACTTGAAGGTCAAATATCATGGAGAAATGTTTTTATGACGCTCTCACTGTGTTTTTCCGATAAGTTTGCTGGAAATGAATACCTTTTTAGTGACCTTCATAAAAACCCCACTTTCTCTCATATGCAGCGATTGTTAGATTAAAAATCAAATGCGGAGGATATCGTATTGGATCTTATTTACTTATGCACATTTGTGTGTTTTGGATTACTACTGGATAGATTCCCATGAATATCTAATTGTTAATCTATTTCTATTTGCAGGAAACGTATATGTTCATTGTATGCATGGAATTAGTCGTTCAGCGACGCTGGTCATTGCCTATTTGATGTTGAAGAAGGACATGTCTGCCTTGGAAGCTGTAAAATTAGTAAGGTAGGCTGCAAATCTTCAACTTTACATTTCATACCTATAACAAAAGTATCTATAATATTTTAATCCGCTCAGCATGATAATTCGTAAATCTACATCTTGATTCCCTCAATTCCTCGAACAACCTTGATGAAAAATATTACTATATGAATAGATATATGCCAAAGTTTCACGTATGGATACGATGATTAAATTTTTGTATACATCTTTGCTTGAAATGGATATTCAAAACAAAAGACTAAATAGTTTACAAAAATTTATGCCAAGTATGGACTGATAAGTACCAAGTGAAAATATTCTACAAACGCAAAAAATATATACATAAATGAATCCCAACGATCTATTGATAACTATTGAAGGTAATATCACCTATAGGTCTGAAAATTAATAATGACTTGTAAATTTTGGATTTCAGGAGCAAAAGGCCAATATTCCCCAACGATGGTTTTTTGGAGCAACTTTGTGATCTCGATCTTCGAATCAAAAGTCAAAGAAATTTCGCTTAAAAAATGTTTTAGCACAGGAACTTGGGCAAAATATGTACATAGCTACCTACATTTTGTTGGATGTAAAGTCTACAGATCTACCTGGCTAAGATTACTACAATACATATACGTGAAGATGTTGAAGTTATTTTTTAACTGCATTGTACATGAAGTAATATAATGGAAGAATTTTGATGCAGTGAAGAGAAGAGGATTTTCTATGAAAAGAAGGAACTACAAATAACTAAGTTAAATAGTATTTTCCTATCCTTGTTCTGACCTTATAGTTTGTACTTCATATATTTTCTGTATCTCCTAGAACCATGAGTCAACAATAAATATTTGGCTGTCCTAAACTATTTAATTTACTGCATCATATCTGTATTTATTTGTGCTTAATGAAAAGGTTAGAAAAAGGTTCCTTTCCATCAATTACATCTACATGGTCAATGAGATTTGAGAAATATCAGTTGTGGTTAAAGAATATTTGGATGAAAATCGTCAGTTAAGTGATCGTGGTTAATTAATTATGCGTTTGTTTCTGAAAATGTGTAGACAGTTGGAGTTAGACTTGGAGGGTAACAATAAGTGAGAATGTGAACGCTATCTTTGTGAAGGAGAGTAAGAGAATTTATAACGGTATGCATTCCACAGAATATAACGTGATCTTGTTTATAGTGGTTTAGTGGTATTGTATGTACACTAGATGACTATAGCCAAAACTGTCTGTAGGTTGCAATAAGCTTGAAAATCAGTTAGGATTTTTACCCTATGAAAGGTCATAGTTCATGGTCCACGATGAGTTACTGAGAAACCAAGTGCAGAAAAATCGAGAAATCCTGACTGTCTAAGCATTGAGCAAGACTGACAAAACTTTAGCTTAGACAACTCTAGGTGACGAACGTGGTTGGAGTTTGGACTTGCACAAACGCTTCTCTTCCTACTCAGACCTATTATTTCTGTAGTCTGAGAGTTTTAAGCCGACCTACGCCGTCTCTGTATATCTGCCATATTATTACAGACGAAACTAGCATGGCACATACAGAAGGCCAGACGAAATTCCATTCTGTTTGCTAGGCTCGTCAGTTGGGAACTGTGCCTTATGGATATTTTGCTTTGTAACATATTGAAGCATCGTCAATTTAGATATTCTCTAGATCTGTTGCTTGCATTATTTGTAGCTGAGGTTTGTAAGGAAGCCAAAGTTCAGAAAAGTAGTTTTACCCATGGAAAATAAATTATAGTTTACGACAATGCAAGAATTGATGTACTAGAGTTGTCTAGAAAATCAGGGTCATTTTGGCTTATACTTATATTTACAGTAAATACTTGACTTTACATATTATTTTGAAAAATTGTGAATCAGTTAACAGAAATGTACGTATATCATTTTTCTCTTTCAGTAGGCATTCATTTACAGATGGAAAAGAACCCAAATATTATATTTGTAGTCAAAAATAACTAGAAAAACGTTCACAACTGAAAAATGCTGAAGGTTTTATCTGATATTTTGAGATGTGCTGATTATCCGTGCATACGTAATTTATAATCTTATACATAAATGTTGATACCCAAAGGTTGTTTGCTTAAATCACGTAAGCGCATCCCTAGTATACCTTAGGATCGCATGGATCTTTCGTAGCATACCATAAAATCGCATGTAACCCAATCTAATAAATAAAAAACCAAATGTAAATGCGTGATTTGTGACATGTATGGTAAGCGCATCCACGCGGTCGGCGCGGTGGTCCGCGCTTTCGTGATGTACATAAGCGATAAGTATTGACGACGAAAAGGGATTCTAGAACAGCTGCTGTGTCATGAATACCAATTTTGACCACATTTCTTACCAATATTAGTTAGCGACTAGAACAAGTAAATAGTTAAAATCGTAGGCTTAGTAAATTAAATCAAAATAAGAAAAATTCTAAATTTACTCAGAAAACTGTCAAAGCATATATTTTGTCACTTTTTACGTTACTTATGTACGGTCGGTGTTTCAGGAGTGCCAATATGGTACGGCATTGTGATTGTGACTTTTATGACTACACAACAATATGTAGCTATTATAGCTTCAAAACAAAACCATAGATTGTGCACAAAACAAAATTTTACCAGTGTACATGTATAAGTAGTTGATTTTGATTGCATTAACAAGAGAGCAGATTATTGTACCTTTTTGTCTTGATGAAAGTATACCGAGTATACGACTGGATAGTACCCATGAAAATATATTTACCTCCGTTAATTCATTCTATTGCAGACCACAATTAAGAATTTTTTTAAAAGCAATATTCTTCTTTTAAATGTTGGACAGTTGACATCAGCAGTTATAAGAGAGAGGCTAAATATAGTCATCAGTAATAAATTCCAAGAGATGGCTTGTAGAAATGAATTGTGTCTGAAACTATAGTTCATGTTTAGGAAATGGATAGTTCTACTACTAATGGATAATTTAAGAGATCTTTTCCTCCACGAGAAATTGATGCAAAAGAAGGACTAACTGCAGGAGAACTTTTTAGAGGAGAACTTTGTCGGTGGTAGCTACAAGGAACTTGAACTTTTGGAAATGCTTCTCTTTCATCTGAATCCCGCTGAACGTTCATACTCTGTTCAACTTGACTCATACAAACCTAACTTGATTCGTATGACGAAGCATCTATCGTTATAATATGCTCGTATGTAAAGTGAATTGGGATGCTTTATGTTCGTTGGTAAATGACATTATTTACTACACAGAAATTATCTGTTACATTTTTTCTGTACTAATCAGCATATTACTCTATGTATTCATATGTATTCTGTATTAGATCAATGTATTAATTAGGTATAGTAGGTACCTGCACAGCTAACTCATAAGTCGTAGGTATAAATAGTAAACAAGTTTTGTGTTATGTTTAGCTTATGCCTTTAGCCATTATGTTTGGCTGACATCAGCTTATATTAACGTTTTATCAAAGTTAATCAAGTTACTGAGTGGATACTCTATGCATATTTTCATGTTTTCATGCGTCAGTAACATGAAACTCTTCAATTTTATCAATCGATAATGAGGTTGGAACAAGAACTATGTACCATATGTACAAGGACACAATATGACGTTCCTTAAGAAGGTACTTTAGTAGTATTCATCCGATACGGAAAGTGAAGATAATTACTTTTAAAGGTTATCTACGTCAATCCTGTAATTAAAAATTGTTCAGCCTATTTTGATACCTATTTAGTAAATAGTATGCTCTTTAGTTGCATTCCAATGTTGACAATGAAAAGGTTGGAATCGGAAACAAAGACATCAACTAGGGATTTATTACGAACTTAATATAATGCGGAAGGTTTGTTCTATATTATTAGTTTCGAAGACCACACGAGGAAAAATTTCCAACAGATCTTTGTTGGATGACGAATGTAAACCATGATTATGACGGCAATCCCAATGTGCACTTAAGCTTCACCACAAACTTCTATTAATATCTTAACAGCAAAGTTAATTTATAAGATCACGAACAGAAATATCAAATGGGGATTGCTGACGGAATTTTAATTTGCAATGGTAATCACAAAATTTAGTCAAGTTAGCTTGTATGAATTATAATTTAAGACAATATACAGGACCCACGTTTATTTCCATATTTGCTATTCAGAGCTATTCGAACTGCCATTGAGAACATCACATCTAGTCCCATCATCTCTTTTGAAGATATTTCTAAGTGAGCTTCAGCCTTTATTAAATCCTGTTGTTTCTCTCCGTCCACCTTAGAAATCAATCTATGGGCTTCTTTTTCTGTGTTTCTTACATCTGATTTAGTTCCTGTGAAACATGGAAAGCCATAAAGATTGAGAAGAAAAAAATTGCATTAAATATTTAAAAAGTCCCTTACCGACTAAAATGTATGGTACTTTTTTGCAACTCTTCCTCAGCAAAGGAAACCAATCTCTTTCAATATCAGCAAATGTTGTTGCGTTGTTTATAGCATAGCACATGATGAAACAATCCGTCTATTTCAATCAACGAGTAATATTTCGGTTTTAATTTAGTATAAGAGTACTTGATATTGCTATAAAATATGTATAGTATTGATACTTACATCTTTGTATGCCAATGGGCGCAAATATTTATATTCTTTCTGCGATGATGAATCACATATAAGTACAGGAATTTCGATTTCTTCCATATTAAATACTTTGTTAAAGTCTGTTGTTCTGTACAATCATTACTAATGCATTAGTCATCTCAAAATCATAATAGGAATAATATTCAGTTATTTACAGATAAAATTTTACCTACACTGGCTCAAAATCTTTTCCTTGGTTGCTCTCGAAGCGAGAATTTTTGTAAGAAAGTAATAATGAAGTTTTTCCGACTCCCGAACTGCCGATGATAGTTATTTTCAATGGAGTCAGTGACTCTGAAGTGGCGAATCTTTCCCTTCCCATGTTGTATCATTAAAATTAAGAACTCACACAATAAACAAAACTTATGTAAATCAAAGGTACCAATAATATTTCAGTTAGATTTTTATGTTTCAGCTGTAACAAGGCTTAAGACACTAATGCTATTACATTTACATATTTACTATTTACCCTTGTAATAAATACAAACTTATTATTAGTTTCCTATCACAAATTAATATATTTTCCTTATCCTGTAAACACGTCCTTAGTGGTTATACATAAGTCGGTTATCATTTCCGGTCCTGTACCGAAGTATAAAATAGGTTCGTTTAATCTTTTAAGTTGCCTACTAAATGATTCATGCTTTAAAAACATTGCGTGTTTACGATACAGAAAATAGCAACCGTTTCATGAAATGAGACATAGACTGGGAATTAATAATGCATGTCTTGTCAATTTGTCAATTGTATATGAGATAGGGCATTATTGACCGCATAAACTTAAAAGTTCAGTCATAAACACACCTTCAAATGGTAATACTTAGCATAAAGTCGTAATAGAGGTTTACCGATTTTTATCTTTAGATATTAACAACGCAATATATTGTTATGCTTTTGAGGGCTGAAGGTTATTTTTGCGATTAGTGCTTATGTGATTGGAGATATTTGCTAAATCTTAACTGAAGATTATTGTTTACTGGCAGAACACACCTTTGTAGTATGTACCTACAGCAATCCTCAATTCCAATAATATATAGAAAGCCATTGGAAGATAAAGATGTGTGTACTCGCCTAATACGAATCCAATTATACTCCCATGAGGAAAACATTCGTAGGTATGTCTCAAATTTGCATGACTTATTATCGATTGAGGCCAATGCAAATACAGAGTTGTGGCTGAGCCTTAAATACTTTGTACCGTAGACTCATTCCTGGCCAATCGGCGAACATTGACTTTAGATTGCAAAATGAATCACAAACGACAACAACTAACGACGCAAAAAACAATAATTGTGATTTAATATTCATATTTAAATCCAAGAATGGATAACTAATATGCAATAATCCAATATGTGTGTCCTAACTGTATAACAATTTGCTTATTCCGCAGATTATTAATGTCCTCGCGTATGAACTGAAAGATTGTTTATCTCCGCCTCGAATTGTCTTTTATATGGGGACAATATGGTAAAGATAAAGTATCTATCAGAATTTCCTGGAGTAATTACTTTCCCAATTTAAAATTCAATTTATTGGAGATTAAAGCATTATAATAATGCTAATATATTTATTACTGATATAATTTAAGAAACCAATACGAACCAGAATAATATTATTGATCAATTGTGCACTAATTTCTGTCTACCTTGTTGTCAAAGTCTCAAAAATGCTTTTGCTTTATACTCAGAGGTTTACCAGATGAAAGTAGTAGCAGATGGTCACAAAACTAATAACATGATCGTATTTATTGGCTTATAATATGAGTATATTATGTAGGAGTGCTGATATAAAACAATAGCAGTAAATATCGCTTAATTTAATAAAACATCTACATATAGTAAGCAAAAATTCTATGAAGAGAATCCGTGGAATTAATTCTCATTTTGGTATATAGTATAACATTTGTATTTTAAATTAAATCTGCAAACCAACCCCCTTCTTGGAACATTATTGCTGAAATTATTACATATCTGGACTTGACGATCAGATCTCAAGTCCGCTACACATCATATTTTATTTTCTTAGCCAATGAGAAAACAATTATTGAAAATTAATTCGGATTACTTCGTGTCATACGGCCATCAAACAGCCTTCTTTCTGCCGTCTGGTCTCTTTTGTCATGCCTCCTAAATCCTTTTCACCTCCAGCTAACTCTCATATTTTTTATACACAGCAGACCTATCTCAATTATTCATTCTGTCTAACAGAGTTAACTGATAGTTCAACAGTTATCACGCGAAACCATAAAAGACAGATTACTCAGAACCCATTCACCAGAAGAATCCAGTAGCCTCTCCGAAGAATTGCAAAACATTTCCTATGATTTGGTTCAGCGTATGTAACACAAGGCAAGATTGTTTCAGTGAAGTATGGATAAGACCTAAATGAATCGGAATCTAATAATCATGCAGGGAATAGCTGGGATACGGAAAAATGATGTAATTGAAATAATGCTTGATTAAATGCTTTTTTATCGTTTGTGTCAAATGAGTGTACATAAAGTTATAGATATTAAAGTGGAAATAGATATCCTACAAATGAGCCATTCTAGAAATTCTAAATGTAACTTTTCTACAAACACTTCTAGATTAACTTGACCAATCATTGTGGTTTCTCACAGATATCAAGTGTACCCATTGTTTTACATTTTTTCTTCGGTACAACTAAACTTAAAACAAGTTTAGTCTGGTCAAATTCAATACCCAGAATATAATACCTTTGATTTAAGTTGAATGGGCAGACTAGGGACGCGTAAATATCAAATCATATCATCTTCCTCCACAGTCCACTGCATTACTGTCACCATCATCAATATCAAATCAACTTTTTATAATGCAAACAGTGATTTCACTGAAAATTGACAGGGTAAAGTCGCCACATAACTTTCCACAAGCATATTGATAGCCTCAATAACAGGATTGGATTCCAGTGAACAAACAATAATTCCATTTTTTACCTTTTATACCTCTGCTGCATTATCCTACATTTACAAGGGTAGGAATTGGGGTAGAGAAGATTAAAAACGCTGCATATACATTGTAGCCGTATTTATTTAAGCATTATCTGCGTCAATGTATGCTAATGTACACACACCTTTGTAGATAATTAATTGAGTGCGGATACTGAACCCAGGAAAACCAGTAAAATGAAAGCTATGACTGAAGGCACATAGAACGAAATACATAGACACATAAAATCATATAAATAGCTTATGGATACAGAATCTCTATTTTATGCTTTATTACACCCTCCACGTAAATTATTCTACACTCCACAGTAGCTGACCCTATATTGTTATTTATACAAGAACAAGCGATATCACTAAACCGTTTCAATATCCTATTATCATCCAGAGTTATTGAGACAGAAATGAACAACTGCCATTTCTTATGTAAATACATTTGATTCAATATTCATAAAACACTCGGTTGATAAATCCCAGTTTCATTAATGCAATACCTACGGACTACTTATTGCTAGTACCTATTTGATAAGAAGAGAAAAACAGTTGTATTAACATTTAATAATTATCTTTACGATTGTACTTATGTATAAAATCTGTGCCTATGTGTAATCCTTTTAGCACACTTCGTGCAGAAAAACAGAATCATTTCTATACACTTAGCTGCTACCTCCTGTGTTCTCCTATTCCTAAATACATATAAATGTTTGTTGCAATCTGTCTGTGTTTTCGGATTAAATTCCGCCCTAATAATACTTGGACAAATCTAGCATGACTTCAGTCCAGGTTTGTCTTGCAAACAGAGTACAACAAAAGTAACAAACAATATTACACTCAAAACTTTGCAATTTTGATCTAACAACCTAAAAATAACTACAACTCAATAAGAGATTGTTCAAAACTATTTCGATCCCATTTTTCATACTTATTTTAGAATTAAAACAGCTTTACTATTGTTTACCGATATTTATACAATCTTAAGCTAACATTATTCATTTACTAGGACATAAAATCAGAAATAGTTTACCAAAAGTTAATCAATTACCTAATTAATGGTATGCACTACACACACAGTACATATTCCTATAACATATGTAAGACACATAAATACGAGTATATCCAGTTATATATAAACATTTCTACATTTTGACAAGGGTTTCGTGAAAGTCGAAAAGCAGTCCCCTAAGCACGCAATCGAAATACTATACAGAGTGGTATGTAAAACAGTACGATAAAAAACATTACATTGGTTTGTGGCATTGACGAAGAAGCTTTACATGTTTTGTCTACCTTCAATTACCCCACCTGTCTCAATCCCACTTTGGAGCAAAAACTAAGATAAGCGTAAAAAGTTACTCAGGTATGTCCGTATAAACTTTGTGCATAACACGTACTGTATAACCCTTAATAAAATTGTCTGCCATAATCTGTATACCTTCCTGCAAATAATTCTGTAGAACAGAATGTAAAATTATATAAACAGAGGGACACTATACAGAACAATACGGGGCTGGTGCACTAAGGTTTACAAAACATTGTCTGAATAGTGTGTTGATATTCCTACACACAGATAAGTACTATTCTGTTCTGAATTTTTACTATCAAGTGAAATGAGTTCTTCAATGACTTCCAGTTCTCTACTATTCGTTCCTACAGAAAATAAACTGGGCAGACGAAACACGTTCGCAGACATAAACTTATTAGCAAAGGACACAAACATCACAAAATCAGTGTGTGTTGCAAATGCAACGAAAGACAACAAATGTGAACTAAATGTGGAGATAAATAACAAAAACTATAGTACAAGTACAAGTAATATCATCACATCTATAAATAATTACCGTGGAAGAAGAAATAGTACTGGAAGTTACAGACATGAGTGCTATTGCAATTGTGGCAAATCACCGATAAGCGGGATTTCATATTCCGATCGAGATAAACATTACTCCACATTTACTAGAATGGACAGGGATCGAATTGATTTCTCCAGGAACATTCCAATTGCACCCGATAAGGTAAACATTTTATATGAATATTTAAGATAGTCGCTGTGTACAGATAGATGTACTTACGTCACAACGTATATAACTTTTCCGTGTTCTTTTATTAGTAAAACAAATGAGATTAATAACGCAGATGTAGCAAATCTTTGAAATATGTTTCTTATTCATTATTTTTATCTTGCATAATCCGATCTTCTAGTCTCCATTTTTTGTCTCAGAAAAATGCAGACTGACAAGATTTACAATGAGAAAACGCACAGCAAGACTGGATAATTTATTCATAATGTTGTTAGATGCATGTACAGGATTTCTTGCAGAATAATTGTAAAGGCAGTTTTTTGTTACTTTTGTTGTGGTTTGGGACATAGAGGATGAGATTCAGATGCAAACCCTTTTCACTTGTATTATAATCACCTTGTCGATCGTATATAGACAGTATAAATGATCTAGAGACTACATAATATACTAAAAGTGAAAAGTCTTACTGCTCTTATTGCTGGTGGACGTATACTGTGGCATAAATAAGCGCAAATCAAATGCTATGCATTTGTAAGTCCAAATTCTGGAGAATGTAATAAAGCACATTGAAGTTAAGGCAAGAATTGCATTTTATTTAGGTACACATTGCTAATAAGTAAAAATCATACATGAACATAACAGTTTTGTGTTAATTTAAAAATAATCCCTGTGAAAAGAAGCCATGAGATTATGTAGATCAGTATAAAAAATCCTTGATCCCTGTGAGAACTTGTAGTAGCTGTTCCTTAGAAACTCCTTTACATCATATACTATGTAAAGTACTGTACTATTTATGTAATAGAAATTAGAATGCACAATTGTAATTGAAACTGTTACACAGATGTAGACAGAAGTACAACAAACTTGTCACGTATGTAGACAGTGTAAAACAAAGTGTTTGGTGGGGTGAGCTAAAGAAATAAATAGGTAGATCTCCGCCACAAGTTTAAAATGAGAGCATACCGATTGTAGCATTTACTCTCAGAGCTTAGTTAGCACTTTCATTGCTCCAAATGCTATTGTAAGTTTGTAAGTAAATTACTTTCCACGTAGCATAATCCTTTCATTCATATTATCACTTTAGTAAAAGGTTACCTATAAATCCAGCAATTGTAATCTAAGTGCATTAATTGGAGTGACTTTACACAAGTGTTCCTAAAATGAAAAAACCAGGTAAAGAAAACAATTTTTTAGTGCACAGTTTACATTTAATACACTAAATATGATTCATTTAGGACATGCAAGCATTTTTGATGCTTGTAACTATTGAATATTATGGCATATGACTTATATTTGTCCATATGTGATCTAAATTACCATTGTGATTCAAAGTCATGTGAATCATGACTCTTTTAGATAGTATTTGCATCTACATACATGATGCAACAGATTGATTGAGCACATGCTTGTTTAGGTATGGCATATAGTTTTTTACACAATGTACAGTGTACACACGCTAATCTTACTGAGAATTATCCTATCATGCCATACGCAACACAGTTAATGTAGATAATTAAATTATGTTTTACATGAAACAATCCATTCATTACAGAATGTATATACCTATCAAAGTACTACCTATACTTTAGTAATTACTGTTAAACAGTGATTGTAATTGCAAAACACAATTATTTTTTAGGAAAGGGACGAAGAGACCTCGTCATCGTCATACTACTCAACAGCAGAGGAGGATCAATACGAAGACGAGCCCGAGTC
>JABASH010002268.1:0-16100 GCA_019776445.1 Tomocerus maximus
TCTGCGGGGAGATTTTCTAACGGGGAGATTTTCTAACCCGGGAGGAAGTCTATCACGGGAGGAAGTGAGTTGATACCCTTTAAACGGACTTACTTCGTTGTAAGACAAAGAATTTCTTGCCACGGGTTCGTCTACTACACTAACAGAAACATTATCACCTAGCTTGAACAGATCACATAAAACCTTCAAATAAAAAATAAAAGTTATTAATTACTCAAGTCAAGTAGTCAAGTATACCAATAATTTATATAAAAACTAACTAACCTTATCGCAGCACATGGCAGCTTTGACATCTTGTGTGGATAGTTCTCCATGTCTGCTGTGTTTTACGTAGTTTCCTACCAACTAAAAACGTCGCAATCAGTTTTATTCAGTCACAAAAAGCCAATAAGCAAGTTAGAAAACAATTACCAATAGAATATCCGCAGCCACATACTGTAGCACGGCACAAATATAAACAGTTACGTTATGATCCACTTTATGTTGCAATACATCCTGTGAAAAATAAATTTTTAAATTAAGAGCAAGTAAAAATTGGAAATCTTTACGTTTGTACGAATTGATATGTAAATACTTATTTAACAAGGACAGGTTTACTTTTTGAAGCAACGGATGAATTTTATCAACTGGGAAATGGACGAGGTCAGTTTTCTTCTTTCCTTGTCTAATTGCACTAGCGGCTTCATCTATTGCCCATTTATCAATCGGTGGTGGAAACATTTTTTGAACGCGATCCTGTACCTCTGTAACTGAGTGGGGTGCAGGTCGGCTGCATAACATACCTAACAGCTGCAATAATAATCTTTCTAAGTAGTCTAGGGCATCTTCTTTCGCTTTCATATTCATCGAATGCCCCACTTTTTGCGAAACCTGAGATTATTAAGCCAAATTAACATATCTGTACATTGAAAACCTTATAATAAAGTTGTATTAAATGGAACTAACTTTTCGAAGTCCGCTCAAGAAAAGGCCCTTCCATTTCAATTCATTTTCTTTTGCAATGAAGTCGTACTGCGTAAGATCAATACTGGAGGCTGCGGGCAACATTTTCTACCAGATAATTCAGCAATGCTCAAAATTTGCATATAGTGTTATTTGTTTTAGTGAATCTCCGCCAGAATTAGGCAATTCATTGACATTTAAAACAGAAACATACATTGTTGTACCAAAAACTAATCACTTTTATAATGAAGACTATAAGGCCCTTAATTAAAATATTGTTACTATAAATGTTATTCAATTTCGAGTCGTTCACATTCACAGTTCGTTCGTCGATATTATGGAAGAGGTCATTTAGTAGAGGTATGTGACAATTTGATCACAATAGTCGATCTATCTACATTCTTTTGCCTTCATTTTATTCTCCTGGTGAATTTCAAATACTGCCGGAGAAGAACTTACAAGTGGCAAAGTATGAGATGTAAACAGAGTAGTGTAAGTGTAACGTATAGCTTTACTTCAAATGTTTCAGTATCATTCAACCAGGACTTTTATAAGTTCATGTCCGATATGTTGTGATTGTTGAAATCTTGATAGACTTTCATTGTCGTTGAAGATCATTGCTGCTGGAATATAAGCAATAATACGTGGCATGCGGTTAGTGCCAGACACCAGTTCCAGTTCTATAACATTTTCATCGACTCCTCTTGATTGATTTGATTACATCCTGTTCCATTTGTAAAATTCAATGTTGAATGAATTAACTTCAATTGAAGAGGACCAGCCGCCGAGGAGTAGAAACAAAACATTCATTGCAAGTCATCAAGGGTAGCAAATCCAGCAGCTCTCTGACAATTTCACAACAGAGACAAAACTTAATATTTAAACCATGTATATAGATGGTTACATTTACATTCCTTATAAATCTATATAAAAATATACACTACGTATTATGAGTCAACGTGTCTGTCGGTAGTACTGCTGACATAATATCTGCTAAAATAAACCGTGAAGTTGAACAAATATTCTAGAGGTATATAATAAATTCTATAAAGAAGACAACAATAATATAGCTTGAAAATTGTTCAAATATACTTATGTTATAATGATAATATACTTAACACAGCACAAGACGACAGTACTGATGAATTTTAAATCTTCAGTCACAAAACAAATCATAAACGGTTTTAATCGGTGATAACGGTACTAAACTGACCAAAAGTAGTTATAATTATAATAATAATTCAACTTAACTAATGCTTCATAGTTCACACACACCGCTACGATTTTTAACTTACTGTTGTAAATTTACAAATGATCAAGCTTTATAATATATCATATATTAATATTTTACATGATGTACGCTATGCTTAATACAATTCTTTCTTGTATTCACTAGATATTGCTTACAAACAAAGGTAAACGAAGTTCATTTTCATTTCTATCATACAATATGATGCAATAGAAGAAATGGTAAAATAACTGAATTGACTGTCACTTACATCAGAATAAGATTATTGCCAGTAGCAAGGTAAAGAAAGTTGTCAGAGTCAGCTGCAAGTTATAATATGCCGGTCAAACTCAACATTATTGATTAGTTTCTCATAATAATGTGTCGCGATTGTCCATTTTCAATTGCGATTAGCAAAATGGTCTTCAGTCGAGTATTCAGTAATTGTCTTCAGAAACTCTGAACTTCTGTCATCCCTCCAACCTAATTCTTTCTTCGGTCTAACTTTTTGTAAGTTAAATTTCTCCAAAAAATATTGTTGCTTTGAATATCATTATGTCAATCTGTATTGCATATATAATCACGCAGCTGACAGATGTTTATACAAAAGATTTGATGCATCATAATCTGTATGTTCTTTTCCTTTTGAGTTTTTTCTGTCTAGCACCGCACATATCCCAATATTATTTGGATTTGGACTCGATGACTTTTCATATTATGCTACTGTAACTGCAATGTGACACGGCACCTACAAAAACATTTTTATTTAGTTAACAGATGAAACATAAAAACATAATAGCAAATTTAAAAAATGGTTTTACTTAAACTAGAAATCTATAAGATTTAGAATACTAGCTAATACATGTAATTCATGAACAAAATGGGCTATAAAACTGTACATGATGCATAATACCATACAACTTTGGCCTAATGTAGAAAAATTGCATTTCTCGTTAATTACAAAAAATCTTGTTTACGTTGGTGAAAGCATTCAGCGTAAGTAAAGTTTTCATTGACTCATACTGGTATGAGTCAGTACATTTCCCATAATGGTTACTCAAACCAAGAATGAAAGATGAAATTAAGAACAAATACTTTTTCCAAACGTTTTCACAAAATTGCTATATGAATTTACTTCAACATTTTTTAGATATTTTCCCCATTTTGGAAAGTGCTTGAAGCAAATCATAGTGATAATAGTGAAAAGTAAGAGAGTCGGCTAGGAACATGTATTAGAAGATATTTCGCATTAACTGATACGATTTATGAAATTTTGAATAAAAGAAGAATTCCACGGCTGAGGAATATTTTTGCAACTAGGTATTATATTTCATTTACTAATTTATCTCGACCTGGACAGGACATCTGGAACGGGCAACGGGAGAAAGCTCAAATCAAACCCTAGTCCAGTAAAAACATTATACATTATACGATTATACCTCTAACCTCTTATAAATTCCATTTATACATTTTCTTACCCCTGATTTGACTCACATAATGACATAGTATTTAGTATTTAAAGATAGGTATTTTGCATTTTCCTACAATACTGAATACAGACTTTTATACAGAACCTTACCGACTCACTGCGGAACATACATAAATTATTTAAGGTTAGTTTATTGTTCAGTTGCTACATAGTGAGGTCTACAATTGACAGACCTGCCTTTCCATTTCCAAATTTATGACGACATTGCGCATTGATATTGATTGTACACATCCACATCAAAAGAAAGTAAATTCAAATTAATAAATTATGGCAAAGGGTACCTGTTGTAAGTGAATACCAATTGTCAATATTTAATTATCAGATGATGTGCCAGCCAGAGCCAACAGAACATAAGCAATCAGCAGTTATATCCAGTCCATGTCCATAGTCCAACTGATGACTGACTTGTGATATTTATCTTTTGATGTTTGAATGCAAGGGATGATTAAGGTTGTTTAGTATAGAAATACACAGGTGTCAAGCGTTATCAGTTGATCAGTTATTCCTAGTTTGTAGTTAAATTATAGTTGAATAGTTCACTTCACGTTACGTTCATTATCTTAGTTGTTATTAACAGGTATTATTATTATTTGTACTGTACACAGCACAGTAATATATTATTATTATTGTATTATTATTATAAACATAACGTAAAGTCAAAAGTAAGTGTAGGGCGAGTGCGAATAGATAGATTCGTGTAGTTGGTAGTAAGTACTGTAAGTAGTAGTGTAAAATTGTTGTAAATCGCAAACGTATTATATTTATAACAACAACAACATAAAGGATGGAGAAGAGAGTCCACAACAGAAGAGCCAGGCAGAGAGAATTAGTAAAGGAGGTTGCTTTGCTGGATGAATTAATGTAAAAGACATAGGCAATGTGATTACGACTGACGGCTCTCTCGGATCTCGGCTTCGGCTGCGCTCTGCGCCTGAAAATCCTAAATAAAGTCGAGAGATGATGATCGTCGACCCGGCCGGCCGGACTCCGAATCGACCTCTCTTTGGCACGACAAAGACTAAACACATTCTTGTTGGACAGCTCAAGTCTGGCTGGATAGAGTCTGGAGTCGGTTTCGATTCGGATGGAGAGTTATAATAGCGATTCGAAATTCGAACCGACGGATCTCATCAGATCAGAACTCAAGAGCTCAGGACCAGTGCACGGTAGTGTGGACTGTTCTAAGGTGGCTGGTATTAACTTTTTTTCAAAAATTATTTATCATTCATTGATGAATGATGAATAGGAACAAAGTTTTTTTATCTAGGCAATAATAGATAGACTACCAAATACCTGCAAATTCCTTGACCCAAGTTATGCCTGGTCATATGAAACAATTTAAAGAAAACTTTAAACGCCTATTGCTAAAGAACTAAAATGAACTCTCTAAAATTTAAAAAACGTAACTTGATGTGCCAATAATGTGACAGACTTCGGGTATTTTGTGAAAACCGGTTAAAACGCTTTATTGAACATGCCAATAACTATAAATGCGTACTCGTACAATTAAATATTCTTATAACGATTTAACGAAAAAACGTGCATAGCAAGATTAATTTTTCTGGACCACCATTTCTTAGGTCATTTTCTAAAGAACTGGAAGACAATAGAAAAGGTTTTCCTTGGGGGCTAAAGAACAATAGCCTTGGTTCGGAGCGGAGTCCTCGACCAGACTATAAACAATGGCACTGGTTAAGCGTGGACTCCGCTCCGAACCAGTACCAAAGTTCTCTTGAAAACTTTTGCCAGTTTTTTAGCCTAAGAGCAATCAGGTAATACATGAGTATATGTTCACATCACACCGTATACATCACAAAATACACCAATTTCCAAGCCATAATAATAATTTTTACCTCCAATTAAGGAGTTCCGTTGGAGGACGCTCCGAAAGTCAATGTAATGGCAGTCGACAAAGTTAACACTAATCTAATCTTATCTAAATTATAATACTGCTATTAATACCAAGTTTAGTTTTATTTGTAGTGTATAATATTATATATAATGTATACCGTATTAGTTCAACAGCAACCTTACTGTTCATTTAAAATAGAGGTGGTGACCCTTAGCCGTCCCTGTCACATAGCATACAGTAAAAATGGCTACATTCCCCAATGACAGATGTATTTTGAAGCCGACATTAACTAAATCAAAAAGTGCTTCTGTGGTATCAAACAAATCAAAAATAAACTTTTATGATATTAACCAAAAAAAAAGACTTATGATATTAACCAAATCAAAAAGTCTTTATTTGTAAACTTGTTGAAATTTATTTTATTATTAGATCAATCAAAAAGTGTTTGTATAATTTATTTAGTAAATTCTAATACACTTCAAAAGATATGTAATTTTAAACTGTGCGTAACAAACAGTCCCTGTCAACCATAGCCTAGGGCGCTGCGCGCTGTTTTCATACGGGGCCCAAAAGTAAAGCTGAATCATAGCCGATGATAAAGGAACACATACATGACCATGACCACGTGATGTTTCGTAATCGTCGGCTAAATTTCTTGTAGATTTTTCTCGTTTTTTTATCGAAACGGATATTTATTTAGTGTGTCCTTCTCAAATTTCTTTCTGGCTGCCTGCGCTGAAAACCTGTATTGAGACTTATACGTTTCAAGCGGGGTGGCGTGGCATAGCGGCATACATCTCTGTAAAAGGTACAAATACTGAACTATAATATTCCATACCATATCCATATACTCCATCCATAGGTCATAATAATATATATACCATCCATGTATATAATTTAAGGTCTATAGACTATATAGTGTATTCATTATCTTTTACCACATATATACACATATATAAATTTGTATCCAATATAATATGAATGTACTACACTATATACTAATACTGACTATGCCGCCGCGCGTATGACTTCAATGCTTTTGCTTGCTTCTCAGGGATCTGAGATGTTTGCTATACCTTATAACATGTTGAAGGGAAATGCATGTAGGTAGGTATTCCTTGAATGAGTACATTAGTAGGATAGGAGGACTTATTGTTGACTGCTAGGACTTAAAGACTAGGCCGACTAGGACATAAACTGTTGTTTATCAGTTGGTTTATTCATGATTTAATACCGTCAATATTTTAAAACCAAATAGGATTTATATGAACAATTGTGCTAAACATCTGATTGTATTTAATTAACATTTTTTATTGTATTTTATTTCGTATTTTAACCGTCCCTGTACTCGTATTGCACGTGAAAAAATCCGAGGACTCATAGTCAAATCTTCAAAAATTTTAAATTTGTACATTTTGTTCAGTTCTTGTTCTTCCTTCGGAATTACGTTGACACTACACAGTTATCATACTCACTGTCGAAGAGAACTAGTATAAATTATAAGTTTTAGTGATTAGTGAAGTCCGGCTGATCTTCAATCTTGGCTGATCAGATCTAACTGAACAATTAAATGAATTATGGTAAATTGGTAACTGACGTCTCAACTGTGTGGATATAATATTTTGATTGACAGCCAACAGCCCTGTTGTCTGTGTGCGTGTAGGTTGAAGTGAATTTATAGAAGTTTAATATTAATCCTCTCATCCTCTCAATAGTTTGTTACCATTTTGTTGACAAATATAACTGCTATTTCAAGATTTATTAGCCACTTTTGGAGTATTCCAAAGTGTTAATCATTCATGTTTATTAAGGCATATGAAGAATTCGAAGACACGGACAGTTTTCTCTGACGGTTTAGAAAGGAGTCAGAAGCTATTATAAGCTAGCAAAAGTATTGGAAATCTGGAATATTCGTCTTTACGCTTTATTGTCACTTATAATTTTGCTTATCCTCTTGAGGGATACAAAATAGCGATCTTAAGGTGTAAGTTGGGAACCCCGATTTACTGATAATGGATTTGGGACCGGATGTAATAACTGAAGTCGAAATTCAGCCAGAAATGCAAGAAGTTGAAATCGAGTCACTTCCGGTTGATATGAGTGGAGATGAAACAATAGAAATATCCGTGGACGATGATGTTGGACTTGGAGACGACGATGAAGTTATGTTACAGACACAAGAGGAAGTTGTAGGGTATGAAGACCCCAGCATGGCACTTGTTTCAGAAGCTGGAATTCTAATTGACACAGATCCTGGTCCTTCACATCATTCGTACCATCATCACACAAGTAACAAAAAATTGAAAAGAATGGCTATAGCGATGAACAAGAAGCGACCAAGAGACGTTGATCCATTAAGTGGCCCTGTTAACCTTCCATCTTCACAAAATTCAAAAGCAAAAAAATGGGAACCTAAACAGGTGCAAATTCGGACGTTGGAAGGAGAATTTTCAGTTACTATGTGGGCTTCTGGAGCTGATGATGGTAAGGAAAATGTTTAAATGATTATATTTTGTATTTAGGATCTTTAAAATGTTTCCCATTATAGTAATATACAAAATTGGGACTAGATTTCCTTTTTGAATCAGTAATTACTTACATTTAGAAATGCACTAGTAAAGTGTACATAAAGGAGGCAAAAGTTGATGAGATCGTATATTTTTAATTTTCGTTTCATTCATATTTCTCATAATATTGGGATTTAGATTTTCTCAATTTGTGCATGGAAATGAAATGTTTCTCATCCAGTATAATCTAATTCATTTCATTCATCATGTTATCAAATTTTTCAATATTCAATATTTATTGACTTTTAAATAATTATTTTGTGGCAAAGCCGACCGATATGTTTTAAAGAGTGGAAATAACCTCAAACGTTCATTCCAAAGGCACTATGCATATCCTTCTTAATCTTATGGGCAATAATGTAAAAAGCTTTTGGCAAGTGAACCAGTAAAATGCATAAATAAAAATAGAATTTCTAATTTTGCATCACACTAAAATACATTCGCATCGAATCTAATTAATATTATAATATTCATTATTTGATTATTTTCTGGCTAAATAAGAACTGGTTTGTTTTGCTATTCATGTAAAATGGATTATGTGCCTAAATTGTGTAAACCTGTGTAAATGTAGAACGTAGATTTTGTATTCGAATGTATGCCAGCACAGAAATGTACATAGGTGTTGTAGATGTATTTGTATAGGTACCTACCGATTTTCTAGGCATATGTGTAAAGGATAGGATAGGAATATTTGGCCGTTTGGTAGGGTGAAGTTGATAGGATTGCACTATGTGACGTCACGGCGTTCTGAATCTCTTCGGTTGTAACCCAAACTTCCACTAATTTCACATCACTTTAAAATATGAAATTTTACACTTTATCGATGAAATTTGTCGAAATTGAAGAGGTTTTGCGAAAGGTTCCAGGTTAGAGCAGCCATTGAGGAAAATGGATGCTGATTATGGCGGATTTGTCTTCCATATTCTTTTGGTCGTCCATTGCTGTTTGCTATGTCCATCCATTAAAATCATTATGTCGTATCTACTCTGACTTCTTTCTCCTCATCTCGATAATTTTCATAACATTTTCAAACATTAGTTCGTTTTTGTGACTTGAGTGAAAGTAAAATGGAAGTGATGTTACTGTCAACATTAGCAAGCATGTATAAGTAAGAATTTTTTTCTACTCCTGTCTATACATTATATCTATTCTTTATAAATGATAATCAGCTGTAGTTTCATTCACGTTATAAGTTATTTAGATATCCTTTTGCCTCATTACACACAATATTGATTATTATTTAATTAAATTGCTAACTTTTGTACCATTTGTATTGTGTCAATGCTACTTTTTACAGTAATTAAGTACATATAATGCACATATATAATATTGCATTTAAAATGCTATGCAATTTGTAATAAGAACATTAGTTGTAATGGAAGTAATGGAAGCATAGTTTTATGTTGAAATTATTGAATCATTGATATTGATTCAATTATTATCAATCGCATATTATGCTTGTCACATTTTTTCCAAAATTCTTCTAGAGAGCCCAAAGCTACATTTTTATGATTAATGATTAAATATTTAAATGTCAATAATGTTAAGTGTGCTGATGAATGAGTACTAAACTAGGTAGTAGGTACTTGTACTTAGAACATCTACAAATATGTGTTCGTGTAACTGTGTTTGTTATGGGTATTGAAATTTTGTTGGAACTGGAACTCAAGTAATTTTGAAAATTGTTCTAGGATAAATTTTTAAATAATAAATTGAAAATTTTATTTGCAGAGCCTTTAATGCATGTGAAAAAAGAGATGCAGGATGAGATTACTGTGGAAGAAGTAACATCAGCGGATCAAGATCCTGATTTCACGGAATACATGACAGGACGAAAAATCCCTCCGCAAGGAATTCCTGGTCTAGATTTGTCAGATCCGAAACAACTTGCAGAATTTGCCAGACTAAAACCTAAAAAAGCTGTTGATGATGTAGCTCGCACTATTGCCTGTCCACACAAGGTATGGATTTAGTGCATAATTTAGTAAAGTTTATGTGTATCGCTTTAAATAGATATTTGTGGTTATACCAAAATAACATGTATATCCATTCGTTTATTCGTTCATCTTAATCGTGTGTCAGATGAACGTGTCATTGGTGTTGTTATAAAACTATATTTTTAATTTATAGGGATGTACGAAGATGTTTCGTGACAATTCTGCAATGAGGAAACATTTACACACCCATGGTCCCCGGGTACATGTATGTGCTGAATGTGGGAAAGCCTTTGTAGAAAGTTCAAAATTGAAGCGACATCAGTTGGTCCATACCGGAGAAAAGCCTTTTCAGGTAAATCAAATATTTAATACATCGCAATTGCTAACAAAGGCGCCATTCTGGTGAATTTTGAAGTGACTTTCCGCTAAAGAGCTTGTCAAGCATTTGATAGCCGATAGCCATCGGTCGGGGAAGTTGTACGTACCAATACAGTATTTTAAAATGACTTTTTGTGTCTGTAGTGTACCTTTGAAGGCTGCGGGAAAAGATTCTCACTTGATTTTAATTTACGAACTCACGTTCGTATTCACACTGGAGATCGGCCGTATGTGTGTCCTTTTGATGGTTGCAATAAAAAATTTGCACAATCTACAAACCTGAAATCTCATATTCTTACGCATGCAAAAGCCAAGTAAGTGTTTATAGAGTTTAAAGTTTACATCTACTTACATTTTAAAAAGACAACTTCAACATGATTCAAATTTTTTTCAGGTCAAGAAACAATTTTATGCGTCAAATGCAGAATATGCCTAATGAAGTGATCAATGAGCCTCAATACGTGCAAGTAGAAGTTGGTGCCGATGACCAACAATTTATTGTTTATACTGACTGATGTGAATTCCTAGCTCTAATAGCCTATTAATAGATCAAGTTATTTAACAAGTAGAATTATAAGTAAAATATTGACAGGTTAATGGCTTTATATTAATTACAACTTTCTAGATATAAATAATTGTGACAGATCATTTTTGGGAAAGAAACTTACGGTATGTACTTTTGCAGTAAAATATTACATGTACCTTTCAGTGTTATAAATAGGGATTGTAAAAATATTGGCTTTTTGGCTCGTGACAGTGACAACTATACAAATGAATCAAGAATTAGCTAAACTGGGTTGATTGAACTGAAAAAGCATAGAATTTATATTTCTTGTATTCTATGATATAAAAATAATAGATTTCTCACATTCAGTGTGCGATCCTTTTATAAACGCACTAAATATGCTTAAACTGATAAATATTATAATAATAGATAATAACGATCAAATGGTGAACATAATCACTGCTATCTCCATTAAAGTTTTATTTAAGCTATGTTTAGTTTAAAGTTGAACTTAATGATAGGTTTGACGTATAAGCCGCATAATAATAGTTAATATTCACAGCTATTCTGTATCCAAAGCGGCTAAGGAGAAAAAATCAGACCAAATGAGTGACAAGTTTTTCAAACCTATGTATTCAGAATAGCCTTTGTTATTTGTCATGCTAATCGCTTCACAATGGGTTTTTAGATGGCTCAATGTTAAGTATCGTTAAAGATCTTACGAGTATTGTAACATTGTAGCTTATTTTACCGAAATTGTATTGTTGAAATGTACTTGTAGTTAGTTGCCTGATGTTTTCCTTATTGTTTTGTTTAATATTTTATAGAGACGTAGCTAATTTAGTGTTTTTCATTGTAAAATATCGTGTCAATTGTTATCCTTTTATCATGGGTATTTTATATGCCAATAATATTTGTAATAGTAATAGCTCCAGCTCCTAGTTTTGTCTTTACTGCTTCTTCTCACGAATTAAGAGGGCTAACAGTACTGATTACTAATTCGTAGACAATTATGTATGCGAATTACGAATCAAAAATTTGATCTTTGCAATAACTGAAAGTCTCATTTGATGATACTAAAGCACATTTCTATCTAATAAACAAACTTCACAAATGCACAATGCATGAATAATTTGATTATTTTATGTGGGTGTGTCTATGAAGAAAATCACTAAATGCATAATTCATTCACAATAATTAATATCAACTTTGTTGAACATGTTTTGAAGTTAATTGCGTACTGATTAATTGTGATTGTGAGTATACTGTACTGATTGGTTATGTATGTAACGTAATGTGCTTGCAAGAATAAAATGAAACCTTAAGGCAGTAAAAGTTGATTATCGGGATGTAGTTATGCCTGGCAAATATCAATTTGAAGCAAAACATTTTTTTGTAGGGCAACTTAGTAAATGACAAGGAAAAGATTGCCAAATCAATCGGACAGGTAGTTTCTGTCCAGATACCCAATCTCAAGTATAATAAGCTGGGCATTAAAATCCGCATTAGTTAATCCTTTCTTATGGTGACTGTGGTTATTTTCATTATCGAAGTTTTTAAGGCCACAATTAAATACGCCGTCCCTTTCAATTAAAGATGAACTCGACCACATTTTATTTAACATTAAGACTAGTACTGTACTACTAAATAACGACGAAGCTTATTTTTACTAATCTGGCCTAACTTTACCATTAGTTTAATCGCCTAGCAAAAAAGGTTTTGCCTGTCTATGGGGGTCATTTTTGAACCAATTTATTTTTTCCAAACTAGATTATCGGAATTCTTGAAAGCAAATTATTTATGATGAAGGCAGTGTACAGAACAGAAAGATATCTATAAGTATCAGAGTCTGGTCAATGAGCAGAACATTGATAATTCATTCCCCGTGGGGAATAGAAACTTGTCAATTTTTTAGAACGCACTTTCTCAAAAGATAGGTATCTATATTTTTTAAAATTAAATATTTTTGGAGTAGAGGAAATACAAACGAAAAAGACCAATGCATCTTGTTCTCTGTTTTGTATGAAGTAGAAAAGAATAATGCCGCCGCTGATTCTGTAGAATTTTATCTTTTTTTGAGGAACTACATTTTAAAATCGGTTGCCCCAAAATGGAGTTATCAATGTTCTGCGTTTGTCCCCAGGTTATAGAAGTAAAAGGGTTTGGAATTGAGGTACAAATTTTTGGTTGATAAACGGTTTATGACTTCACACGGGGGTGGGTTTGGGGATTCGAGTGAAAGTTGTCTCCGTGTGATTCTCAAAGCTTATATTTGTTATATTAAATTTAATTCGAAAAGCAGGAAAACTCACTTCATCTTATAAAATTGTAATTTTAGAAAAAATCAAGGTATAGAGCTTAATGGTAAAATCCACTAAACTGATAATAATTACTGATCAGGCCTGAACCTGGCATTACGGAAACTGATAATTGGGGGCCTTTGTCTCACTTTAAATGTACCACGACCACAATAATTTTCAAATTATTTGAAGAAGTTTGTTTATTGTTATAAAGATCAAACTTTCATATGACTTTCCCCGTGTAAGCTTTCTATACATACAAGCTTTCACATGTGAAAGTCATGACTTCAACTCAAAAGGCTTTTACTTTTGGTATGTAAAGGCTTTTACTTTCGGTATATGCAACCATAAAATATAGTATACTTTTATGAAAATTGTAATCATTCTACTTTCTTCCCTATCCCCTTGCACAGTCAGTAAATCAATATTATATAGCTAAAATTATTTATTAGTAAACAGTCATATGCATTTTGCGACTTTAGACATCGAAACGAAACATCGTACCCTTCGTCGTTAACAAAATACTCATCTGCTTATTTTATATAAGCGAAATCCTAGGTTAGAAAATATAGATTTTGCAATATCCAAAAATCCAAATTATTAAATACTTGATAGCTGTAAGGGAATAATTTTATATAATTGACTCTTTCTGCATGCACACTTATATTTTGAAAACTTTCACAATACTTTCACCTAAACTTTATCTTCACGTAAAAACTTTATCTTTGGTTGGCTGAAAGTTAATGAAATGTTCATATAGGGTAGGTAGGCTAGAGGAAAGAAAAGTCTTGTCTCATTGTAGTTAGCAATCAGATAAAAAATAAAGCCATTAAGACACGTAGAACCTTAAAATATGTCCTTGGCATAGCAAAATAGTTCTGTAGTAAATTTTGTAAATGAAGTGAAAATGGTCATGTATATAGTGATTATTATTGTTCACTTACTTTCATAGCTAATAATAAAAGATGAAAATATTTACGAGATCACTTACTGTATTTATGAGAACATTACACTATACAATATACAAACAAACTATACATATTTAAATATATTATAATACCCACTGAATAAAACTATTAAAGCTCCTGCTACATTTCAATTAAAATGTACATTATTACAAATTATATGAAATAAATGCAATATATAGTGTATTCAGAATCAGGGGTACTTATTACACTACTATAATCGCCTACTTTGATTATCATTATTAAAGGAAACTTATTAATGTTTTTGGCAAACTTCTATTTTCACAGAAAATACTAATAGATACTGAGCATAAAATTCCAAATTTTGGTCTCTAAAAATGGAGCGAATTCTCTTTTACCATCTATATATGGGTGACACATTTACCAATTTTATCTCGGATTTTGAGATTACAATTTGTACATGAAAAATTCGATAATCAGAACCATGGATAAATGGTATCAAGTATCACGGTGGCGGTGGTACCCTGAATGTATTTTGTAATAGATTTGGAGCAAGTTTTTATTGGTCGCTAGATGTGTGAGTGAGTGTGAGTTTATTATTTTTGTTACTGCTTGGGGTATATTGACGCATTGACCGGCTCGTACTCGTCGTATCGTACCTCGTTGAATAACATAACATACACAAGTATTCTGAATGTCTATAATATTTAATACGTACCTTTGCATGCTATCCGTCAAAATTGGGGAATGGTAAAAAACTCATCTATTGAAGGCTGTATCCATTACTAAAATTATAGTTTATTTTACACGCATTAGCATACAAAGAAATGAATACAATGCATGGATGGAATAATGACTATTAATGACGGGTGAGGGGTGACGGGACTGGTGCATGGTGGGTGGACGAAATAAAAGGTTTATTATGACTAGCTTTATAGCTCCATGGCCTTACTAACCTATGCCTACATATGCTCACTATATAAATCTGGTTAGAGATTTGGGCTAGAGCTGGTCCAATGCTCATGTGCTGCAAAGAAGATCTCCGGCCTTAATCGGAAATCCTCTAACATGCCGACAGTGTGTGCCAGGAACAGATGATTACAGACTCTACATGCCAAATAATTTCACTGAAGGATTAACAAAATAATTAAATGTTCATTTAGTACATGTACATAAGGTGGTATAGGGAACATCTGAAGAAAGCTTGGGATTGTTGAACTGGAATGGGAACTTTGGGAACTGTAAATCTTGCGAACCAAACAAGATGAGGATGAGATCAATGTAAGGTGAGTAAATCAGAATCAATGTAAGAACAAATACATTCATTGTGGTTAACAAAGTTAACATTGAGATAGGTTGCAACAGAGCACTATATCACCCACCCTTAAAACCTTGTCCTGTAAAGGGTTCATAATCGAATCCTTATGAGATGCACGGTCTCTCCATATTGAACTTTATATCTGATGTAATTTATAAGTACATACTTCATACTATTTTATATTCTCAAAGAAGAATCAGATAAATGCAAACTAACCAAGGGCAAGGTTACTTTCCAAGATAATTAATTCAAATTGATATCTTCCGGGAAGTGCACTTTTTATAACGCAACATGCGGGGTAAACCATGCATTGTCTTATAATGTACCTATCATTGAACATAATTGCCATTACGTAACAACCGGGCACCATAAAAACCTTATCTATAAAAGATTGTAGCCACCAGAATCTACAGGGTATAAATTGGCTCGACATTTTACAGGATCAGAGACAATGGTAAAATCATTGATAGATTTCTATGGATAAAACATTGAAATTAGAAGATTATTAGAAAATTTTCTGTATATAGGTACCACTATAGAGCCGAAATGCCAGGCATCGAGAATTTTTGGCAACACGGCAACCAGGTTGCCCTGGAAATCGGATTATGCTCCGCCCAGAGGGCGGAGCAAAGGTGCTTATTGGCTCCGCCCCCCCCCC
>JABASH010002269.1:0-21007 GCA_019776445.1 Tomocerus maximus
CATAAGTGCCTACTTATTTGAAAAACTTGAACTTTTCATCTTCTAAATTGTTCATTTTGCATATTGGAAATTAAAGAACTCTTATCCCAAAATGTATTGAATAAATATTTTTCAGTCTGTTATGCATGGAATTGAGGATGTAGTGAAGAAAACCCTAGACGGGTTATTTGCTGAGTTGCCACCGGGTATACAGTGGCTCAAAACTTTATTAACAAAGGTGATAGCTGGACCGCTTCTTGCTGCGACTGCTATAGACTTGACTCAAAGTGCTTGTAAAAGGGATAATGCCCAGAGTGCAATTCTAACAATAAAACCCCTGGAGCTTTTTTTTGACGGATTTGATGTCAGTTGTTATTTCAACAGTGAAGTGTTGAAGCAAGTTTTACCTACCAGAGATGAGTTTCAAGGGAAGCGTTTCGGCCTTTACAGAATGGTTAGTAATTTTAATATCTTTGTCTTAGATTTGAAGAGTTGCCCTTCGTCATTGTGCGGATAATAACTCAAGATAACCATATAAAAAGCAATAAATACAGTAACTAAGAACTAAATGAATGTTACCTTTGATATGTGCAGAATAACAACACCGATGAAGGAAATTTTACGATTCATTCAGGAGTTTCGGATTCGTCACAATTTGGAACGATTTTATCGGTGAACGACAAAAATACAATGGGATATTGGAATAAGGATCCAAATAACGCATACTGTGATATGATTAATGGAACGGACGGATCGATTTACCCTCCATTTGTTGACAAATAAGTGAAAATTATTTGTTTGCATTATCAAAAAGAATGGAAATAATTATTTTTGAATTTTTTGATCCATTACGAATAGGATATTACGGGTGTTTGTAACGGACTTGTGTCGGTCCTTGTATCTCACCTACAATAGCAAAACGGAATTTATGGGCATCAAAGGCTATCGATTCACAGTACCTAGACAAATGCTTGAAGATCCTAGAGTAAACCCCGACAACCGATGCTTTTGCTTAGAAGACAATTTAGAAGATTGTCCTGGTGGAGGAGCATTGGATGTTGCACCTTGTCGGGGTATAAATAATATTTAACCTTACAGAGATTATTTTTATTCATTTGTATATCGTAATTTTTTTATAATATTTAATTTCCTGAATCTATAGGAGCCCCAATCGTTATGTCAGCGCCGTACTTCTTAGATGGTGACGTAAGATACAATAATGATATATTAGGAGATTTTGAGGCAGTTAGAGCAGATCACGAGACAGTCATGGATCTTGAGCCGGTACTGAAATACTGACGCACATAATTGTTGTATGCTTCAGGCTTTCAATGTATTACAGATTTCTGACTAAAAATGTTTTGTACAGAATTCTGGACTTTTGTTGCAAGCTAAGAAAAGGCTTCAGGTCAATATTCATGTCAGAAATTTTAAAGAATATGGAACCATACCTGTCTTCAACAAACTTAAGGAGCTCTCTGCTTTCCCATTGATTTGGTAAATCATTAACAGATATTTTGCAAATTGAATTTCATTGTCCCTGTTCAGTACATATACATAATTAGAGATCCAATCTTGTTGAATAGGGTGGAAGAATACGCCAGTGTAGACCAAAAGAGTGTTGATGAACTCAACGATAAGCTCCTGAAACCATTAAAAATAGTAAATGTATCAAAGTGGACCGTACTTGGAGTCGGAATTTTCGTCACTCTCGCTGGTGTTGGGTGGTTTGTATTGAATAAATGAGATTTTAATTCCCACACAATATGTCTTATACGTGTATGAATGTCTATTAATGTACTATTTTTGCAAAGCGAGACCGTGAAATAATAAAATCATAAAGATAGACCTCAGCTTTAATTAACTTTCATTTGCTTATTCATTCCATTCTAAATATTTATTCACAGGACAAAGATCAGTTAATTCTTTGTCGTTGTTTATATTATTAATAAAAACGTGATATTTTCTTCTGTACTTAAATATGGTTTCTCAAGTATGAGCCAATTTTCTTTATTTCCATTATATTATTTGGCCTCAATAAATATCGCTATATGGCCATTTATGTGTATAAATATACTCGTAAATTATTTATAATAGAATTTACAGATAGATATACGGTACAATTCAAGGTACTAATTAAAACGCAAATTGAATTTCCCCGTTTCATCAGATTGGAAAATATTAACATGTACATTTATTGATTTATTGTACTGCAACCATTGGAACTTTAAGAGGAAAGGTAATGCAAATAATATTTCGAACACTGGCCAATGTGGTAATTTGTATATAATTAATGTGACTTGGGGTAGATAGCAGACAAAGGAGTGACCTACACTAATTACTAGTACTAATTACTTAAATTCATTGCAAAGCAAATACCAAATAGCACTAACAAGTAGCTAATTAATTTGCCAATTAGTCCGATTTCAATTCATGAACTGTTTTTGTTTTTCTCACTCCGTTTCTAGTTTTTTGTTTGACTGACTTTATCAGAAGTTAATGCAAAGAAGGACAAATTCTTGGGAAGGAGACATTACGTATGATTAGCATATCTGAGGCTGACACATATTGACATTTCAGCTAATAAAGGCTCATTATTTATTTATTCTGCATATACTACTTCTATTTACTACTTAAAGTAACTATCAATGTCAAATATAGAAAACAGTTTCAAACGTGGAAACACTAATGTCCTCTTAAGACAATAATTGATACCTATATAGTCAACAATCGTATGTAGATATCGATTAAATGGGTTTTCATTACTTAGCACATCTCTGCTAAAATGGGACAACAGAAATCTTGGGCAGTTATCTTGTCACAGTCTCAATGCTACAAATGGGGTAGTAGTACAAACAAAAGGTAGTCATCAATGGTGAATTATGTAAGCATAGAAAGATAAGATAATAGACTTAGCAAGCACCTGGAGGAAACGCTGGCCTTCACCTTCCTTTTGTGCATTAAGGTATTAAATAGTCATTTTTTGTGAAAACTACGATAAGTTTGAATATTGAGCTGATTAATTGCAATTTGCAGTCAAACGAGGTGCTTCTCCTACTTAAGACGTATCATCACAGTCATCTTACACTTAAGTGGAACAGTTTTCATTGGCGCAAAGAAAATATAGAAAATGCGTTTTCGAATTATATTTGGTCTTGCATCCATTGTTGGTGTCATTATTGTTATTCTCACAGCAATCATTGGTTGGGCTGTTCTACCCGGTGTCATCGAGAAGAAAATTGAGCAGGTTAACCGTTAATTTTTGTCCAACTGGTTGGTTGGAATTAAATACATGTATGAAAATCATTTCCGTCAATTATAACTTACATTTGTGCAACTATACATTAATAATAATGCGTTTTATCTATTATTTAAAGACATGCAGACTAGTACCTGGAACGAAGATGTGGGATACATGGTCCAATGTATCTACGTCTATCAAGCTTAAATTATACATCTTTAATGTCACTAATCCGGACCTGGTAGAGAAACATGGCGAGACCCCAATCCTCCAGGACTTCGGACCTTATGTTTACGAGTAAAATCGCTTTGAAACTTAAAACATTATTAATACCGGATGAAATAGAGAAATATGGCGAGACCCCAATCCTCCAGGACTTCGGACCTTATGTTTACGAGTAAAATCGCTTTGAAACTTAAAACATTATTAATTCCCTAATAACTTATTCAATTTGCCATGAAATACATTATTAATGCATGTGCATCGTAATTTGGGTCAACCTAAAATCTTTAATGCTGAAATATTAAACAGTAGGAAGTAGAAAAGCAAATGAAATCTATTGTGTTCATATTTGCAAAGCTTTCTCCTCAATATTATTTTGTATAGCCAGACCAGGGTCAAAGAAGACTTGATGAGGAAGGACCGTTCGATATTCTTCAGACAAAAAATATTTTATAGGTTTAATGAAGCAGAATCTTTGGGATCCGACACGGCGGAATACAATATTATTAATATTGCGTTAGTGGTAAGCTTCGAATTATCAGTTCATACGCAAATAAAGTGAGAATTGACTATAGCGATGATTTTAAAGAATATTTTCAACCTTTGTAACTTGCAGTCTTTACTAAGTGGAATAAACAATAGATTTCCGTCATTCCTTACAATGTTAGCTGATTATTTTGAAGAAGCGGGAGAAACGGTCATAAAGAGAAAAGTGTCGGTACGAGATTTAACCTTTGATGGATATGATGTGTCTGCTTACACGAATCATCCAATTCTAGGTTCTCGATTACCAAAACAGTATGAGGGTGGCAGATTTGGGCTTTATAAAAATGTAAACATTTCTCACCTTTTTCTATAAGAAATCAACAACATTTTACGTTGCAATATGAGTGTGCAGAAATAGTTTTCATTATAAAGAAATGGCTTTCTAAGTATTTTTCAAAAAATTTTACAATTGTATAAAAATCAACTGATACAATATATTGTCAAAGTACAACTTAGGCTTAAACTTGTCAGTTTTTTGTAGAGAACTTAGCACATGCACTCATCTACACCTCAAAACTTCTGTTAATATCCGTTTTACTATATTTGTCACTAAGAAAAATGGTAGCGATGAAGGATACTTTCATATTCATTCTGGAGCAGAAGATATTCCTTCGAGATTAGGAGAAATATTTGAATGGGAAAATATGACAACTTTACCTTACTGGAACACAAATGATGGTCCAAATAGCTGTGAAATGATCAATGGGACTGATGGCAGCCTTTTTCCTCCATTCGTGGATAAGGTATGTTACTGCGGGTTAGCATTAAAGTTCAATAAGGTAAATTTCACTCTACTTAAGTATAGGTATTTAGGTATGCTAATAAAAATACCAAATGTGAGTACTATAAGATCTCTATTTAATTACCTATGCTAAATTTGAAATAAATACCAATTTTATATGGACAGGACAGGATATTACGAATTTTCTCGGCGAATTTGTGTCGATCCATGTACTTGAAATACAAGGAAGAAACTGAAATCAACGGATTAAAAGGTTACAAATTTACAGTCCCTAAGGAAGTACTAGATGACCCACGGATAAACGAGGACAACAGATGCTTCTGCAAGAAGGAAAACGTTTCAGAATGTGATTTCGGCGGTGTAATCGATGTGTCTCCATGCCGTAGCGGTGCTCCTATTGTTATGTCGATGCCACATTTTCTCGGTGGGGATCCAAGATATCAGAAACAGACAAGACTTAATCCTCAAGAGGATTTACATGAAACAGTTATGATTTTAGAACCGGTATGCCTATATCCGTGTCTCCTTCCGATTTTCTTTTATTGTATTTCATTTGATTTGCCGTTCAAATTAAAGGTATAATTAAATTGGGTTGTTTACTTGTACTTTAGTACACAGGGATAATCTTGGCTGCTCAGAAACGAATACAAGTTAACTTAAGACTCCAACGATACGCAGAAACGCACTTTGCAAACATAACGGAAGTTATATTCCCTGTCATTTGGGTCGAGGAGGTATCAGAACACAATTTCTGCTATTCAATGGATTCATTTTAATATAAATACGTATACCTACCTACTAGTTTTATTATTACTCGCATTGGTTTCTTTTATAATGCATTAGGGTGCCCAAATCTCTGCTAGGGTAGCTAAAAGACTGGATAACACATTGCTGAAGTCAATCAAAACTATTGATAATGCGAGACGGACTGTTCTGGGCATTGGAATTTTTCTAGCAGTGGTTGGTGCGCTGCTATTTTGTATGAAGAAATAAAAGTATTACTTTATTAACCTGAGAGTATTATGTGTAACCAAGTAAATAACACTAACACCTATACGCTGCATGGCTGTATTGTACCATATACAGTTTTATGTATTATGTTGTGTATTACTTGAAACATTTGCATGGATGATCATTATATTTCACCTTTGAATTAGCAAACCATATTAGTAGTAAGATTCAAACTTAGCAGAATCTTATGAAATAAATAGATAATTTGCAATAGAAATATAGTGTAAATCATCGCATTGCAATTCTTTGCTTATGACAGGAGAACATTGCATTATAATGATAAATACTTACAGAGTCAGAAAAATTCAATTCAATTTTAGTTGAAACAGTTACTTTTTCTGGTTAAAATATTTTCTCCTGGAAGCTATCATCTCACCTTGCTTCATGCAGTTCATATAATAAACCGAATTCCTGGAATTCATTTCATCTCTTGCTTTGTCAGAGACTGCGTAGTAATCATCTATCCCTAGTTCTCTGTACCGCAGTCGAGCCTTCGCAAATGTGATATGGCTGTGTCCGTTCAGATGAGAATGAATTTTATCCAGGATCCCTTCCACGGAATTAACTACGTTTTCTTCTTCCATATCACACTGATTAATCATTATTACCTGCAACCATTTTCACTCTTGGTATTAGTTGGATCAATTAGTGCAATTTTAAAACTAATAAATTAATTGACTCTGTCTATGATTTGAGGTAAAGTGTGCTCTACTTTTATCTTTAACTGCGGAGGTAGGTCTAGCTGTCCGAAAAGTAGAAACGATAATTCTTTTTTGGAGAACGACCCAGGTCTAGGGACATCCACCAGGACACACTTGCTTTCTGCAGACCGTATTATGTGACGAATTCCTTCCGCCAACCAAACATTAAAAATAGGATCCTTCTTGCTCAATTGACAGCGATATTTTACTGAGTTACAGCTAATTGCTAAATGGTGGCGATTGCTGTATTTCATTTGCCATGTTGCGAGGGCACAGTTATCCCAAAACCACAAAGCTACCTGAGATAGTGTTTTGGGAAGTAAATAGTAATTTCTATGTAATCTGTTTGATTGAATCATTTGTGTTTATACAAAAGTGCCTTACTGTCAGCAACTCCATTATTTTAGTACACCCTTCTGAGACAATGATGAACTTCAACCGATCTCTAAACAAAATTGCCATTTTGATCGAGCCTATTATTATTATTTTTACAAGCTTTAGATTACATCACTTAATAACTGCATCTTACACTTGCGAATTTTCCAAATATCCGCCAAATGCTTTAACAACAGCTTCAATAAAACGCTGACTGTAGGTAAGAAGGTGTAATATTGATTAAAACCACAAAATATGCACTATCCATATAGCTAGACATAATATAGACAAGTTACCTGCATTGCTCCACCACAAATTTGACCAATTTAGCAGGATCTTCGTAAACTAAAGGAATGACTTTTGGGATGTTAGTACTCAAAATGTACCGATATTCGTGGGAAGCAGAAAGTTTCCGTAACTTTTCAATTTTACGCTGCCTTTTGTTAAAACTCTTGTGGAATCTATCAACATTTCTTCTCAAGAATGAAAGTAACATTTCATCACTACCGCTATTGTCATTTCTTTCGAGTCTCAAAATGTTTTCATCTTTTGCGTTTCTATTGCTATCAGAGTCAGAATCCTTACCTACCACTTCTACAGGGTCTCTGTGCAAAATTCATGGTTTATGAACAAAAAGGCTTATTTAATTCTGTAGGTACAAAAAATTATTTTTTCCAGGAGACCTTGCTAAATTGTACTTTTTGTCAGATACAAAAATCGCTGAAATGCATCCATCAGCACCTTTAATGAAACGGTATCCTTCTGGGTGGAACTTGTGTACCGATAGAAAACGACAAATGCTATCATAAGCCTTCTGAACCACCGCATCATCTTGTTGCCCAACGCTATTGCCACGACTTGAATATCTATGTCCAAATGGAGGAGCGTAAATCAAAGGGATGGATGCAATGTAAGCAAATTCTACGATCCAGTTATGGCGAATGATATCAAAAGGATTTGAATCAACCATTAAAATATTTAAGCTCCACATCCTGATAACTTTTGCTAGAGTGTTCATGACTAAATATTGCATAACTTTGTTCATTTCCTTCACACAATCTAAATTTATTCCAGATAAAAATCCATTCCGCACTGTCTTAAGCTTTTTTAAGAGATCATAAATATAGTGACGTGAACCAGGTTCCTCCATCGAAAATACGACAGGCTGAATTTCTCGGTCAGCTAATTTACTCTGAGTGCAAGATTTTGTATAGTAGTGTAAAATGTTCAATCAATAAGTTAATCAGTAGATGTCATTCATTTAAAGCCTTACAAGAAGTTTTGGAGTCAGAGGATTTGTCCATCTTTTTAGACAATCTCGCATCAGTACAATTAATAAGGGTTTCCTTCCATTTTGCATTTCTGGACTTAAATTCTTAAAAGGATTTTCCTCCAGATTATCGTATTCAAACCCAAGAGTTTCCCTGTAAATACATTTTGGTTATTGACATCTGCATTTCATACTCGTTCAATGTAAAGATATTATTTCAAACCCAAGAAATTGTAGCACAAAACTTATTGCTTTACTTTGCCACATTGAAGCGCAATGGAAAATTGACAGTATCTCCGGTGCTATATGGAATTTCATCTCTAAGCATACGAAGAGTATTTTCCACAAGAGGCTGCATCATGGGATTAAGAAATGATTCACCATCATCTGTTTCTGTCTCACTATCATAAGAATCTAAGCCCGTATTACTGGCACTGAATGTTTCCACTGAATCGTCTAGAAAGAGAGAGAGCTAGAAATTATTTTGACAAGTATTTATTGAAATATTTCTGTATCTACAAATTAGTATTTTCCTTATGAAAAGTCCGAAGTATTACTATTGTTTCATTTTCATTATCAAGATAAAAAATGGAAGTAATATGGGCAATTTCTATTGTTCGGAGTTATGTTTTCATTAAATGAATCCGTTTATACAACAAAAGGATATTTTTACTACATACACACTCGGACGATATTTTTCGTTTACTATTTTCGCAGTGAGGCAAGTACCAAAAACTTATTGTCTTATTAAAAATGTAATATTCACTTTTATTCAATCCATGCAAATAGTTGTATGATTTTCTGTTGTTTAAGAGCAATGTAATGAATACTGTAAGTAAGAAAGTAAGCTGTGTATGCTTGCTAAAAATTAATAAATTATTATGCAAAGTAGCAAGGAGAGTAGAAAATATTGTAGGATATTCGGTACAGGTACATGCTAGAAGCGTCGTGGGGTTTGCAATAATTTTCCAGTTGCTGTCACTCGCTGTACTATCTCACAGGAAAATCTTCTATAAAAATGATTAGTCGATTTTCAGGCAACTGTACACACACTCTACTTTTCAACTTATATTAGTTGCAATATATTGACAGCCTGAGTCGCAAAACATTTTGAATGCTGTCGTGTACCTTATCTTACATAAATATGTATGAGCGCGATAAAATGCAGGTATTTATGCTGAAAGTTTTTTGCAAGTGAAGCAATCGAGTGTACATGGCAAAATTATAAAGTTCAATTTTACTTCTTGCATCATACCATAAATCATAAATAGTAAATAGTGTGAGCTCTGCATGATTGTTTTTGATGCCAGGGCTTTGAAAACCTACTTTCGTTGTGACGAAGGGATAAGGGAAAATATTAGCATGAGTATTGATAATATAGTCGAAAGAAAACTGACACAGCAGTCGACTACAGATAGTTTCTCCGAACAGTCATGTGGGAAGGAGTAGCTAAGCTATATAAATGCAGAAACTACGTTATAGTATAGTAAAATGTCCAATGAATTGGAATCCACGAGGGGATGACGTCACTGAGCAAAGCAACAACACACCACTTTTCCCGACCAATGACCGCTCTCGCTCTCCCTCATACCCGGGTAGCACCGCACCGGTCTCTCTGTCTGAATCGATCTTAGCCCGTGCCATTCTCGATTAGAGAACTTTATAGTACATAGTGTAATAATGCCAGGCAAAAGCTGCACAAACGACTTGGCAGAAAAGGAGACAGACTGTCTTATAGTGAAAATGCATTCGAATCCACCCTGATAGTTACTTTCGCTATTCTATATACACTTGTATACCTACAGACATTATAGAACCATGCTACGCAACGCAAATAACGACCACATAATATCTGTTCTACCTTCTACTACCACAACACTTAAGCTAGTCAGAACTAAAATATCCCATCGTGGCCTGATTTCCTACATACGAAAACGTGTAGGAGCCAAAGAGAAACCAAGGAGCAACCAACCAGACTGCACAAAGACAGCATCGTACGAGCGCAGCGCAGCCAGACCACTACTATACATACAGACTTTTCTACACTTGCTTAACCTTTTTGAATTTTAGTATCTACTCTGTATACCGCATTATAGATATTGTCCAGCATTTATGGACAATTTTATGAAAAAGTAACACACTTCTATTATCCATTTAAAATATTGACAAGTGAAAGCAAACAGGGAAAGCATAAGTAAATAAAGAGCATGCATCCGTTGCATGATCTTTATGCACAACGGTAGATGCTACCAACTCTACCACAATAAGCACAAATTCGTACGAGACCTATTTCTGTTATACTCCTATATATAAATAGTATATAGAAAATAGATTTTAGTCAGTCGAAATCTTGCAGTACTTTCTATATAACACATATAGACTTTCTTTTTCATATTGCTGCTATACTTACAATAGTTATAGACAATGCACACAACATAAATTCCATACTACATTCCTACTAGATACATACATACTCCTTGCTGCATCGCATAATGCAAGATTAATGAAATGCGTGAAACTACAGATGCTTACGTATATTTTGCAAAAATTTACAGATAGCTACCTATAGAAACTGTTCAGGAGAAAGTTGAAAGTAATTGCATCTTTTTGAACAAGGATCATATCTGATCCTTGTACTTTAATGCAGCAGAGAAATTGCTTTTCTCCTCCAATGCGCTTTTTGACTGAGACCGAAAGGGAGATCAACAAGAGTTATCCCATTAGAAAGAAAGTTTCTTACGTTATTAGATCATGGAAGGACTTTTGTGAAAAAGACTTTCAGTCACGCACACATCTCTTCTAACTAAGACCGAATAGAAAATCTTGACTCCTCATATAGTGAAAAACAATGGGAGTCAAAGGATATCGGATTTAGACAGGGAAACTTGGGCGAGGATGGATTCAGCACAGTTTACTTAGCACTCGACTCTTGTAAGCCCGCAGACGTCGTTCGTGTATATGGAGAAAGTGTAAGCAAAGTTCTCTTATTCTGACGATTGCTTTCTATCCCTAAAGTCGCACAAGGTTGCTCTACTGCGTTCCACTGGAATACATGTTTACCTAATCGGAAATCCAACTTTCAAATATCTCCACACTCCACTTTGCATAGGCCTGCCATAGAATCCACTCATTCCGAGACAAAAACTCTCCATCATTTAGACTACAAATAGACATTCGACCGAAGCAAACTCGCCTCTCTGCAGTCCTACAGAGAAACTAGAAACACCTCAGATAATATTATTAGCTACTTTCTTTTTCCTATCCTCTAATCGTGCGCTATTTATTGGCAAAACTGTGACGTACACAATGAGAGAGCTAATCATAAGAGAAAACTAAAGGTGGAAGTTCGAATTTCTTTCCATACTATCATTTATTCGTGTGTTCATCTTTCATGCACAACTTCGCCTGCTAATTAGCTACAGAATCATCAGAATCATCACTACTTTCAGAGAATTATAATAAGTGCTGAACTGAATTAAATCATATACATTCTTCCTTTGAATTTAGGTTTTGAATTTCCTTTTCGTGATTTACAGACCATCATTTGTAAAATGTTATGCAATATTCACTAAGTGTGTTTACAGTCATTAAAACTCTCAAGGGAGCAATACCTACTATACTCTGCAATCGACCGATAATAAATACTTCTCATGAAATGTTATTAAATTGCTGACAAGTGAACTCTAAGCGTTTGAGGGTCTTTTATCTTTAGCCTTCCCTAAAGCATAGCTCTTTATTGATACAATACTATGCTATTATCAGATATACAGATAGAAAGTATTTCCGCAGTGCACCAATAATGTTAGCTTTCACTTAATGTTATTTGATTAGAACATCTGAAGTGTCTACTGACATAATAGCTATCAAAGTAACCAAAGACTAATACTCCTACGCAACCTAATTACGATTCAATATAAAGCAAATAAACAGAGTGTTGGCAAATATAATGCATGCATCTCTTTTCAGACCCTCTCCCTTAGGTAAACATAAACATTTGTGATAGACAGGTTTATTGTGTAGTTGTGCATTACTAACTGGGACTTGTGCATTAACCAATTAAATAACTGCTTCAATATTTACGGACTACTCTCCCGAGGTAAGGTTCCTGCTGACAATACTTACAGAAATTTTATATTTTTGCTGCTTTCTCTGCTTCTGCTTAGGTTTTGAGAATGCTATCTAAACTTTGATATATAAAGAAACGAGCTTTGCGTTATAGTATTGGTGTCCATAGCTTGTCTGCTAAAAGCATTTTCAGTACTTTGATTGGTTTACCGATACTACCATTTATCATACATATACATAATTAAAACCTCAACCTGGAAATTGCTAATGAATAAGTTGTAGCCCGAAAATCTAGACATTCAGCAAACGTATAATATTTTATGCGTATACCAAGCTTATACATATGCGCATTTTATATTCACTGGTTTCCCTGTTTTAGTTATAGTATCTATATAGCTTTTGAAGTACATAGCACATTTGTGTTACTTATCACAACATACGAAATCGAAGAAAAGAACACAAGGGAGGTTTATAGTGGAACTGAGCAAATATTTATATTTAATTCCGCAAAGTTGTACTGTCCATTCTCATGCTGATAAATATTTAAAGGAACATGGTGCCTACCGCATTATTTGCCATAGAGTGTCCACCACATACAGAAATGTGTCTTGATTTGACTCCAGGACTCGTGCTGAGTGATCATTTGATAACTTCAGTTACAATATTTTTCCACAAAATGAAGTATAATGTAAATAGTACATACCAAAAAGCTTTATACAAAACAAATACTCACCAGTCACAGGCAATCTTAGATCGGAGAGTCTAAGAAAATATATATTCTCTGACAAAATAAATGTAATCTTTATTTCGTTCCTATAAATGACTGCGACTACTGTGTGGAAATGACAGTCTTTGAAAGCCCTACTATACAACATAATTAGAGATTAGAGAAAAGAGTTACTATAATTACTAACAGGGAAAAGGAAGCATTCAGTTCCTACCTGGAAATGACAGAAATTATAAAGCAATTGTGAATGAAGATTTAAATGAGAGTATTATGTGTCTTCAGTCTATTTGGCGTTGAATGAAAAGTAATTTTGAATAACAAGTTGGCATCTTCATAGACACATAGTAGTATGTTAGTCTACACCGGCACATTAATAGCATTGTATATGGTAAAACAATAATATTTTCTCCATACATGCTTAACCTAAACTATTTTTGGACACGAAAATATAGAATACACAACCCAGCACGTAGAGATTTTCATTTCAATGGGCTACTTCGTACGATCGATTGTCCTTGCTATAAGCAAACATGAATATTATTGTCGCTTTTACTATTGAGCATTCACTTCATTCATGACATATTGACGTCATTATCTGTTTTTTGTCTTCGTCAATCTGTGAAGATGATCTCAAGCATAAAAGCAATTAATGGCCAAAAGTGAATGGGAAATAAGTTAGACTTTTTTGATTACCATTATATTTTTATGACGTACAGATATAGTACTACGGTAATCGTATAGAACATAATATTATCTACACGAGAATTTTCTCAAGTAAAGATGGCATACAACTTTCATGTACTCTGTACGTCTCATTTACTTACTTTCACTAGTTATGGTCATAAATGAATTGTTACTACTACTTAAGCTTACCTTATATCTACACAACCATGTATGTTGATCTATCTAGTAAGTAGTAAATAGTAACTAACATTTTTTTTCAAATATATTGCATTCAAATACAGGCATCACAGATATCTGATATCTGTGTTTTTTCATGTTAAATTCTTTATCAGTAAAAACAGCTTAGACTAGTTCCATGTTCACAAATATACATAACGATATAACGAGAACATTTCAAGTTCGACTTCCTCCTCATTGATAAAGGCACAAATGTCTTCAGAAAACAACATTTTTTCTTAATATGGTGCAATGCTACAATTGAATTATAACTGCAGTGACAGATTACTTGAAAATGTTCAATGTAAATGTGTATCATTATATACGCTTACAATGTTGCGTTGGAATTTGGAATTGGAATCTGTGTGTAATACAATATTTACATACTAATTGTATTACATTACAACTACAACGGAGAGATTAAACAGTACATGCTACCGAATTTAATTGCGACCTACATCTTGTAGCATAATAATGTACATAAATAAATAATAATTAGCCATTGTTAGCTGCTATTAGTAATTCAACTCGGCAAGGTGCTATATAAAGATCAACATCATAACATAATTATATATGTACATAGATGACGAATAATTTACTGACTAAATATAGGTTGATATTTTCATACAAAACATAAGTATTCATATAAAACATAAGTAGATACAGATGCAGCACATGTTTAATAATCATTGTTTGTATGAAACACTTCTGCTTTCATTTATCTACGTCCGCTAATAAGTTATCAACCTTACACAATGACTGATAGCTTGTTAAGCGATAATGAGCAGGTCTAATGCACATAGCCTGCAAAACGATGTTACAGTCCCTAGTCCCTATAATGGGATTATTTTATGTACTACACATTACACATATGAGTCATGTATAGTAAACATCTCAACTCAAGGTACTACTATGTTAACCTAACTGCAATTGAATCTGTGCTTTTCTGATTATGCCCAGCATTTTAAAAGATTCTACATATGCTGAATGAGATATCATTTCTAACTACGATTAGTACATTGATTGTCATTGAAACTATTTTAAGAGAAAGAATTTGGATTAGTTGTATGTAGGTTGACATGAAGTATTATGATAATGTCATTATCAATATTTTTCACAATTGTGTCATATATGGTCAGGTCATGGATCCTCCTAACCTACTGCCATCAAATTATATGTCATGCCACATCATGTTAGTATGGATTAGCTCCATGTACCAGATATTTTTTTCTGCTCCATTCAATCCCATTCAACTCTACCATATACTTTATTCCCGAGTAGTTAACTTCATGCATCTAGGAGTGTACGCACACATTCGACTGAACTCAACTGGGTGCTATGCAAATAAATTGCTTCACTTTTGGAGTTTCGTAGTTTCCCTGCATGAATGCAAACAATACGTGTCAAGAACAGATATATACTGTCACCATATTGTCTGAAACATTGTCACTTGTCACCGCAAGTGGTATAATGTATATCATCTGCGCACGTTTTCCACGATCAAGGTCACCGAAAGAGTTATGAGCATTAGGATATATATAGTAACAGAAAGTACCTATAAATTAAGTATAAGTATATACATGGCATATCTTTAGCATTTTTGTGCATTGCTGCTTTACTATTATAGTTATTTACATATGTAAGGCTTACACACACATAATATAAGATATATCAACTGAATGCATTAATCAACTACCAAAAAAGCCTCCACAATGTCTAGTCAAATCAAATAGTGTTTTAGAGACAAAGAGTGACAATAGGGAAAAGATTGTGTTCAATTTCTGTTAATAGGTCGACAAACGAGAAATGCTTGCAGGAAAAAATAAACAAAAAATTAGCACAAAGAAATGAAAGAAATGGAAAGGATGGTACCTAAAATAGCCGTTTTGCTTCTCTATAAATTGGACTATATATGTACAACTGGATTGGAACTTGTAACTAACAACATTTTATCCATTGTATGTCTAGCTGATCAACTTTTGATCACTGACGTAGAATGAGTATTAGTATGTTAGTATGTATAATATAAACCATCTGCTCTTTCACTATCTATTGAATACACAAAAATAGCCGCTGAATAAATGCAAAGGCTATCAGAATCAAGTTTCTCAGGGAAAGGAAGTGATACAGACGTTATAAACGAGTTACTCTCAAAGGATATTGCCTATAGTTAATTTCTGTTCAGGTAATTGTATAAGAATCAACTCTAAACCAGACTAGATACCCACGCTGACGCTGCCGTCGACAAAAATCCTTATGATGACGTTATAACCATAACACTCCAGTTCAACTAGAGTTCAAGATCCTTCACCTTTAGCACATTTCCACTTTCTTTCCACTTAAGTATCACAGAGGTCTAAGTCTAGTGATAAAAATGAACCCTATATTCTATGCTCATAATAATATTTATTATGTATACCTACAGTAAAATCCATATATGCCCTACCCATCATTCATCAACTAAAATACAGTAGTACATTTATGTAATAAGCAATGAATATGTCTGGTTTAGAATACAATTTTTACAGCCAATTGTCATTAACCCTGCTCTACAATTCTGCAACCTAATGTTTATATTGCGTTGCAATAAGTAAGATTCATCGCACCCTCTTCCAAGCATTATTTTGAGCACACCATGCGAATTTTCCCATTTATGCTAACGTTACAATACACTTAAATTCTAATCAATATCAACTCACAAGGTAATCCTTACTGTGCCGTTGTACGTGAGAGTTGAGCCCTCTTGAAATTAAGTACCTATAAAACAGTACATTTTCTGTGATTCGTGAATATACTCAACATTCTAATTTTCTGGATTTATGTCAATTGAACAAGTCTTTTTTATTACAACTTATATATAATATCCCTGAAACATAACTTGATTTAGGCTTCGTAAATAGTGCAGTATTACAGTTAGAATACCATAGTATTTAAGATTACACAGTATAAATGTATTGGTTCTTGAGGGAATGGGAATCAAAATGGGAATATTATGGAGGTAAATTCTGCTGCCTCATTTTTTCAATTATACATTATGGTCCACCTCCGCATTAAGTGTAAAACCATTGTATACAAAATGCAAAGAAAATACTTTGCAACCCTAGATACTTCATTTGCCTATTAAGACTGAGTAATTTAACTTTCAAGTTCAAAGCAATCATGACGATTCAAAGTGGATCCAACAAAATTTTTCTATACCTGGATTCCCTATACAGATAGGATGGAGATAAGGAGACTGATAATGGCTTAGCATAGACAGACCAACAGACACTTAAAATAGATGTGTTGGATTAGTATTCATTATCTGGTAAGGAAAGATAGAAACGGACAACCACGGGAGAGACACGACGGATTTCAACTTCAGCAGAAGTTCTTTCCCGCTGCAAAGTCGTCGGCATCCGTCTGGTTTACACTCAAACATTTGAGTACGAGCTTTACTTAAGGTGAATTGCCTGCATTGAAACCGACGTGTATGATGTATAAAAGTTGTAGTAACCGTGACTGCTTAAGTTGTAGTGAGCTTAGCATGTATGAGCTGTGAGAGTTTCGCAAGTGCTATTGCACCGGAATAATTTGCAATTCGCAATATAGCTGAAAGAACATAATATAGTATGCTAACCTTACGTGTAACTTCAAACGTATATTATAGAGCATAGCTTTTGCTAAACCTCACATCATTCATAACTACTTTAGCAGCTGAAGGAAGAGCTAACACGATTACGACGTACGGGTACGTATAGCAGACCAGAGATTAAACTTATAAGTTTAACTGATATATAGTATTGTGGCCATTTAATCGCAGTTAAGTTACAATTTACGATTACATACAAGCCAGTAAACGATAAGACGCGTTATACATACATTTGCTCCTAAGTACAAGCAAAAATAGCTCGTCTGTAAACATTAAACACACTATTTACCAAAATAAATCTCTGCACTTACTAATCAAAATTGATATAATAGTGTGCTAATTAATGGTACAATTAAATTACGTGTAGCTCAAGTGTAAAAGTTTAATAGTCATTCCTTTAGACATTCGTTCAATATTGTCCGTAGTACAACATTTATGCTGCCTAACATCCATAGAATTATACTATTACTATATAACAGTGCATGTACAATACCTGAACAGGTCAAAGAATTTTAAAAGTTGTGTTTCGTTTTGTGTTTCAACGGAAGTCTATTCTGAAAGTTTCCTCTGATTTGACATTTGACTTATAAGAAGGCGAAAATATCGTAATCGATCTTAAAAACTGCTCTTGCAAATAATTAATTGCAGTTCACCAGTATATAATCTCACAAATCTTATATATCGTATTGCAAACGTGCATTAAACAGGAACTAAATTGTTTTAGTGATCAGTAAAGGTAAAACATTACCTAAATAATACGCCCAAGTAACTTGCGAATTTTGACTATCAGATCACATATACCTAGACCAGAAGAGCATATACCAACGGAAAACCTATTTCTACACTACTAACTGAAGGAACAGCTAGTAGGTGCCGAACTGCACGTTTTTGTTGTGCCACATTGCACTACTTTGCTAATTTAATGTAAGTAAAGTTGTAACGTAAGTTTAATACCTAAAGTTCATTGTGCATTCCTTTCTATATTACCTCTCGTCTAGAGCCTGCTCTTAAAAAATATACGCACTTCATACCTTACCAATATAGTGTATATAAACCGTATAGACAATGTATAGTGAATTAACTGACACCAAATAATGTAAAATATATTTGGTATATGGTAAAACAACGGTAGTATAGATATAATATTTACTTTTGAGAGTAGTCTTGTGTTAGGAAGAATATTTTATAGCTACACGTAAAATATAGATTGGGCCTTCCACGGCATCAGAACACCGTAGACAAAGATAACGAACGTATATAGAGTAGATGGTAGTTTATGTAAGCTATAAAGCTATCCCATTATTATGTCTAGAACAACATAGAGTTGTGTATTACATGTTGGTATTGGTACTAGATACTAGAAAGGTATGCAGTTCCTTGCAAAAATTAAGCCACACACCCTACATCGTACGATGCTAGAATCCTACCTACCCTCAGTCAGTTTGACTTGACTACTTTCTAAAGGTACACAAAATGTTATATGATTCTGCTGTTATGTAGCAGAACTACTTAAAGTTATACTTTGCTTGCTACTTTCCATGATTACGTGCACCCGGCCGTTCATTGTTGGTTTATGGTAGGGACATGGTACGTACACAAAGACCTGAGAAGACCATACAAGTTAAGCTGACTGTGTGAGTGAGTGAATTGTGTGTGACCAACATGAACTAAACCAGACAAAACTAAAACAGATAGGTTTGTATCCATATGATCATTTAGGGGATATATGGAATGGCATTAGCAAGTACTTACTATCTACTCGTAGCATAGCTTGTGTTTAGGCGAACTCCGTCAAGTTGAGACATTTACGTCGTAATAACTAAAAAGTACAGAAGACACGTCGAATTTGGTGTTGGCTCTGAATGTTTATGTATTAAGCCACGTCAGTAAAGAGCAGGAGTACAAGAGACAAATTTTCGCAAAGACCAAAAAGGATTTACATCTAAAGTGTATATTGACTTATGTTACTTCGCACACTCTATTTACAATACTTGCTAACTCACCTACAGAAAGACCAAACGTAACATCACCTATCTGCCAACAAGGTATTTTATATCAAGTACCTACGTACTTAGCACTTACACACATTTTTTTACCAACGTCTCTTACATGATATAATACAATTGCGACTCTGTTTGATTTAATTACGCACAATCTGCACTGATTACTGTGCCAAAAAAATTTCTTTCCAAGTAGAACTGTATAAGTAATAGTGTAGGTACCTACCCTTTAGCAGAATTTTTCAGGCGTACACATTCACATGCACCTCTGTTGGTGCAGTGCAATTTTCAGAATAAATTGGTGCGCAGTGCCACACAAGTGCATTTGTCATTCAAACGAAAAGTATTTTCAGGACTTTCTGGTTCAAGCATTAGGTCAGGAAACTCTTTACACTTTTGGACCAAATGCATCTTTCACTAAACTTAAACCCCCTCAATAGACTTGTAAACTAAAGTTTTTGCAAACGTTGAAAATAAGTGCAACTGGGACCGAAATAGCTTCGTTTCCACGCTCAAAATTCTCAAACGCACACAAAGAGTTTTCCTTGACAGAGTAAACAGTGCGCGAAATTCACTTTCACTGCCTCGTCCGTTGCATTCTACCGCTAAGTTCGGTAACATAAATATTTATGTTCATTCAAAAGGTTTTTTGTACATTACAGTTCATAATTTTAATCTAAGATTGAAGATAATCGTTTTATCGATTGAAAAGTGACGATTGCAGCAGTTGCAGGGGTTTTTAAGCAAATATCAAATCGATGTTTAGTCATAAGTAAACGGCTGTACTAAAGAGGTGAGTGTTTCTCAGGTTGTTTCATAAAGTACAATTAATTAACTGTTTTATCTTATTACAATTAACGTGATTATAACACGTTGGTGCTTGTTGGTAGCTTGTTCATTGTTGAATCCGTTGACCAATTAAAGTACATTTAACGTAAGTTTCAAAAAGAAAAGAAAAGAGCAAAAGTTGGATATACATTTTGTACCTAGCATTTAAATTCTAATCTAAATCTGAAAAAATACCATTTTATCAGGGTTAATAACTTTACCTGTATGAAATATTGAATTATTGGAGTTGAAGGTGCTGTCTGTAATGAGGTATGAGTTTCCAGGACTAAAGTTTTCTTCAGCAGAATGTTGATGAGAATTGTTTTCATCTGTCGATTGAGGGAATAAAATACCATCAAATTGATTCAAATCCAGTCCCTCAAATTCATCATTAAACGTCGGGATTTCCCTTTGGTCGTCAGCCTTTTCACGATCATGACTGAAGTGGGACATTGTCACTATCACAAGCAAGATGGTCCCAAATTAAACAAGGTCCAAGCTGATTCGTTAAATATCTTTTCCAGTACAAGTTCAGGACGAGGACGGGTACTTTATGAAATATTTGAAGAATAGATAGATTTAGATTAGATTATGAAAATATTTCAGCCCAGTATCAATCAGCCATTCGTTAGTAAGTATCGCCCATATAGTCCGGGACAGCCAAAAACACTATTGGGGCTCCTTCTGAGGTACGTTTTGCTGTCATGGGATTGGTGGATTCAAATTCAAATTAGCCAATGAAATTGCAGATTTTCATGACAACATTTTA
>JABASH010002270.1:0-21003 GCA_019776445.1 Tomocerus maximus
GGGTAGGCACTTGTCACACGTTGCAGGAATGTCAATTTGAGTTTCTTTGTATTTGTAATACTGGCATTTTCTTCAATATCAAGATTGTCATTTTCTTTTCTTTGGTCTCGATAAAAATAAATGGATTGGTCAGCTGAAGGGAGGAAACAGGCAATAAGAAGTGCCACTGTTACTGACGATAAGGTCAAGTAATTCAGTTCATGGTAGTCCATTAGAGAAGATGAGACCAAAAGCTGAGAGATTGCAGCAGCGACAAAATTCCCAATTAATATTGCTGTGTATGTGTACGAAGTAACTTTCTTGTAGTGAGCCCGGTCAACTTTCGCATAAATATATGTATAGTATGCCACTTCTGTGGAACTCGCAATTCCGTATAGAATTTCAACGATCTAATATCAAACATTATATCTTACTATCAACTTTGTTAAGTCATCATAATGTATTAATCAATATCTGTGCTGAAAGAAGTCATACTTTAAGATTTGTAAGCCCATTTCCCCAAATTAGAAGAGCATACGTGACAACAAAAGCTACTCCTTCGAAGATAATTATGGCTTTATACCGCAGAAAATCTGTAATGAGGAAAACAATAGGAAGTGTTCCCAAGTAGGTGTAAGTAGCTATGGGGTATGCCACATGAACGATCTGAAATGATTTAAAGACATTGCATCATCAACCGCCTTTTTAAGACAATGGTGATATATAAGTGATAGCAAATGCCAATTTGGAGTGGCATTTGGAGAGAATTTTTAAACGATCTATGAATTTATTGAACAATTTGTCTAAGTATATATCTCTAATATAGGTAGACACATTTATGATTGAATAGAAATATGTCTAAATTCTTATCTTACCGTCTCAGATGTGAAATTTTTGTACGAAATTAAGTATTCTGTAACAAATGGTTCAGAGGGTCGAAATTCTTTAAAGAGTCCAAATGCACAGAGAAGTAGGGATACCCATTGCCAACTTTCCATTTCCTGAGTATGTAAGTTTGACCAACTAAAGAGATAATTGATTGACCGGGAGAGAAAATTTAGTAGTAGAAGAAATAAGAGAAATTTTCAAATAAAACCCGGGTTGTAAGCGTACAGACAAATCTGGAAAGTTTCCCTGGGTATTCTGATTTTCTTGTTCCCCTCGGAAATGCTGCTTTATTCTTTCTTACATGAGACATGAGCAGGAGCTCTAGATCCAATGCAGCACTAAAGACCAGCTTTTGCGGAGTGATCGTATAGCTAATCATTCTCTGCACTGCAGGCCAATTTATAATATAATGCTTTCTGCTGGATGTTCTCCGAAATTCGAAACCAAGCAGATACTGTAGTAGAAGCATACATCACTACACATTACTATTGATGTCAATGCGAAGAAAATGAAGCATACTATTACATTTATAGTCATGAAGTGAAGTAATTCTTACGTTTATCGCTTAACACGATTTTAAAAAAATCACAATTCTCAGCATAATACATTTTTTCAGACAATGCATACTCAAGTGAGATTTGTATAATGGCTAGAGCAGATGCAATATCAGCGAATTACAATACTGTTGACAGTTGGGATCAAATGAAGAATTTCTTTGACAGTAGAATAATACTATTATGCATTACCACGCATAAATGAATAACAATATGATGTCATAGTAGTTCACATTGATTATAAATATCCTCTTAACAGGAAACATAAACTTGATGTAATTATGATTTTCATTACCATTTGCAGTTTATCCTCTTGTCATTGGTTGACAGGCTATCCTATTAACATTTTACCCGAGACAGATGCTATGATTTAGTTTTGCGCATCTGTGACTGTATACTTACAGTCACACTTTAGAAGTTACACTTTAGAATTGCAAAACTTACGACTCCTACAAGTATATTATTGTTGCACTAATGAGTTCATTATTGACGTGTTATTGTAATTAAGTACACAAGACTACACCTTCCGTGAGTCATCTTTGTATACACGATTATCTATTACATGAAAGTGAAGTAGGTACATGTTTGTGTATTATAGTAATCAACTAAAATCAACGAAAGAAGTATACAATTATAACTTCCAAAATATGTAGAACAAAGTTAATTATGGTTTATGATACCATGGAATGCAGGATCAAAGATTGGATACGAAGGCATATATACCAATACATACATACAATGCTTTTGAGACAATAGTGCTATTATTTATTTGCAAACATAAGGGGTTAGTTCGAGCATTGACACAGTCTGGCGGGGACAGACGGTGTAATCGTTAAAGAAAAAGAGACCTATGGCAATTTAAGTTCCTAGACCCGACATCCTTGAAAGATACAACCCGACCTTTACATAAACTTGTATGTAATCACATTTAAATTTTTTATAACAAAGTTATAAATGAAAGCGCGGTGGTGTAAAGTTTGCATGTTGGTACAGAAAGTAGATGTTTTTAGCCCTGAAAAAAGAAATGGCAGAACGCTGAGACGAAATGGTCCAGATTCCGGAATAATACAATTCAAAATGTACGAACCCAAAGAACCTTGGCCATATGATCATAAGCGACAATTTACATATTATCCTCATTAGATGTACTTTCAATGTTGCATAAACAGTCCAAAGCATGAAATTGCCATTGCTAGAATTGTCTTTAATTTTTTCAAGTATGACATGTTACGATAAAATATGTCTTCATTTTATATGCATTGAAAAACTGTAGGACATAAAAGTGTAAATTCTATTCATAGTTTTGTTAAGCAACTACCCATATCAATATACATTATACCAAAAATAACTGGATTAAATAGCTGCAAACTACAATATTTAAAACATTAACTTTGCATACAGTACATACATGAGAAATAGGGAAAATAGGACAAAAAAGTGTCGTTTATGATCATATGGCTCCTTAACTTTCGAACCGTAAAAACCCTATTTTTCGGGTAGCTACGTTAACAAGGTGTATACCAGTCGAAAGACCGTTTCAAACTCTATCAAATAAAACCATAGTATTGGAAACCTTCAACCCTATCTGAATGGGCGTCGTTTCTTGTAAAGCTTAGTTTGAAGATTTTTGTTTATAAATTACAAATTGTAATTTTTGACTAAATGTTATTTGTAGTGCAGTAATGGTATGTCGGGTTGTTCCTTTCAAGGATGTCATGTTTCAGAGTCGAATTGCCATAGGTGTCTCTTTTTCCTTAACGATGACGCCGTCTGTCCCCGCCGGACTGTGGGCATTGACCACGTACGGGCTAGGGTTCAGTTTCATTAAAATAGATTTCCTAAGCCACAGGTTTAGATCAAGTTCTTTTGTGCTATGATCATTCAAATCAGTACATGTATGCCTGAAAACGGAAGAACCCCTAGATGCCAACACCTTTTTGGCAACAAATTTTTCAGCTTTTTTATGCCAACACCTTTTTACCAACACATAAACTCCTTTTTGGCAACACAATGGTTCCATGTACGATGTTCTTCACGTACATGCCGCTTCTTCTTCATGAACGGAAAATTAAGCAAAACACACCATCCACTGCCTTCTTAGATTACCATATTATTCGATCTGGGATACTTTTGAGCATCTGCAGATGCTCAAAAGTATCTTAGGTTATTATTCGTTATTTGTAGTGCAGTGATAATAGAAGAAAATGGGGTATTTAGTGAGGGGATCAAAGGTTGGGTAATCCTATGCCTCCAATTATGACAATATTGCAAGAATACAGTTAACTGGTAATTACCACATATTTTATGTTACATGCCACATTATTTAGATTGAACTTAGTCCAAAGACAATAATATTGGACTTCGAACTTGGTCCCATTAACGCTTTCGGTACTGCTTTTCCGAGTGCAAAAATCAAGGGCTGCTTTTTTCATTTCACGCAAAATATACTACGGAAAGTGCAAGAGGAGGGCTTCCAAGTGCGCTACAGAGTATATTTAAATATATTTCAATTCTAATTAAATGAATAAAAATATACTGTTGCCAAAACAGGAATGCTGTTTTGGCCAAAAAGGAAACGTGTGTTGGTAAAAAGGTATTTGATGTGTTGCCGAAAAAGTGTTGGTATCTAAGGGGTGAATCCTGAAAACATATACATTATGCATATATGTATATATTTTTTTTATATGATATTTAGTATGTATAATACATACTATCATATAAAATTTTCCTGTAATTGTAGTGTCCAGTAACCTGTCCGATAAATTGCACTATGATTATATGGATGATTATGTAACTACAGTTAACTATACGTACATATAAAAGAGAAATAACTGAGCTGGTTAACCTATTAACTGCTTTGGCTGCTTAGTTGTAAGATATGCATAATTTTATTGGAATACACCGAAGTCAGTGGAAAGACTGGGAGAAATAAGTACATTATTTAGAACAATATCCAATAATCTAATTTATAACAAACTGCAATAGTGATTTTGTTAATTAATTGCTAATTTTTGATCTCTCTGTAATTGGCGAATCTTACGTAGTTTTCTGTACCAATCTGGCAATGCAAAAGAGGAATTAATTTACAAATATTTACATTGACAATGGAAATATTCACAATTTTGCAGTAAACGACACAATCAAGTATGGACTTATAATTTCAGAAATAACTCATTATTTTGAGTCTTGAAAAATTTATTGTGTACTTTCATCTTTATAGGCATAGATTCATGAGACAGAAAATAATCAACTCTTGCTCTCAGTAGTGAAGTGTACAATATTTATTGGTTAAAAATACAGAGTTGGCAGTTGCTGTCAATATACTATTAAGGAAGTAATTATAATAATGCTTTGTCTTGTTAGAAAATTAAAGTAAATGTATTGTTACGTGTCTTTAAAACCAGAGTTATCGTAAGAGTGCAAGCTTTTCCTGCCTGGAGCAATTACTTCTGATTGGGACTGCTTATGTGAATAGGATGATGTTATCGCGGAAGCCGAGGTTTCTTTATTCAGATCATTTATCTCTGGGCTGCTGATGTTGTAGCCGGTAGTAGTCACATTGTAACTCTTGGCAGATTTAGAGAGCTCCAAACTACTATCACAATGTCGAGAGCAGACAAAGTTCCGACGAAGTTTCCTTATCATAGGATGAAGGTATTTCTCTTGATCTTTTCTAAACTCTTTGCCTCCTGCGATGCAGATAAAAATAATCAACAACATCACTTAACTCTCGACGCTCGTGTACTTTGAATAATAAAACTTGACACAAACCAAACATGATCGTTTAGCCAATTTAAAATCAATTGGAAAATGAAAGTTTAATATGATTAAAATATTCTAACTACTGATAAATCTCACCTGTAAGAAGGCTTACTATCATTCCTAATACTATGCAGATTGTACAGCCTATCAAAGGATATAGTAAAAATGACACCGTGAAGATTTTCTGTGGCCAAGGACTGCAAAAACAGAACATAGAATCAATACGAACATTTTTGAATGCACTTAGACGGAAAAATCAAAATAGTAAATCAAATATTACTTACACTTCCGGTAGTACTGTTGGAAATGCTGTGCTATTAATAAACACTGCGGTTTTATTTGCAGCAGCTAACATTTCTTCACTGCAGTCATCAATTGAAAATGGTAATGTAGGATGTTTTCTTCCAAGAAGACCCCCGCCTATACAAAGTACAAAAAATTAGGACTATATCTAGGATTTATAGATATTCTAGTTATCTAACTGTAATGAAATCCTACCTATGCAGATCCAAATCGTTAGCGCGTGTCCTGCAAGCACGCCAACTATGCAACCCTTTTGTACAGAAAGTATCAATGAGTAACTAATTTTCATTTAGTTTGGCATGGAATATTTGAAAACAGGTATGTATTACATATTTATTTGTAAATGGAATAAGGACACCCATTAGAAAGAGTCCTAAAAGAGGTCCCGCGACTGAGCCATTCAGAATAATGGATGCCGCCAGGACTCCGTCAAAATTCCCAGCCAGAAATGCCATTCCAATTGCAACCAGACCATACAGAAGACCTAAAATTGCATAATTTGGCTATTTAATAAGGGCAGGTTTTCATAGAATTACATTTTGATAGAATAGGAATGTATATTGTTGGAACTATTATATTACCGACAACTTTTGTGACTTTACTCTGTGCATTTTCTGACATTTTCTTGAACACATTCATTTTGGACAAGAAATCTTCCCCTACAATTATTAAAACATTAATCTCAATTCAAATTTCAGGATTTAAAAACATCTGTTTGAAATCTCAATAATTTCTCAAGATATTTGCTACATACTAAATGGATTCTTAATAAGAACCAAGTTAGAATAAGTATTACATACATGTTACTGCTGAAACAGAGTTGAGCCCGGAAGAAACCGTACTGCGACATTTAAAACCTTTAATTACGTACATAACTGTGATTTTACTCATAGGAATAGAAAGAAACTTTTCAGTGAATTGTACCTCATGGATGCAGAAAATAAACACGATATGAACAATCCTAAGAGACCGCTTGTTGGGGACAGATATTCGAGAACAAAATAAGGAGCAATTTGGTCATTCCTTTTGATCATGCCTAAAGTTATAGGATCGCACCCTGCATAATTGGCAAAGATAACGATTCCGGCTAGAGCTGCTAAGCCTACTGTAAAAGCAACTAATGGCAAGGTTATCATCATCGTCCTAGAAAACATTTCGAACACATGATAATTTCAATTATTGTACATTTTTCATATATACCGGTATAAACGAATTAAGTTATTTTGTACCATATCCCCTTTTTCAATGAGCTCATTGACGAGTAACGTTGTACAGTAGTTTGCTGACATCCACAAACACTGAGAATCATGATACCGTGGCCGAAGAAGATATTTAATGTTGTTAACCGTTGGAACGGATTGAATTCAAAACTGTGTTTGATACAAATCACTATTTTATACATGGATACTACTAATGGATTACGCAATTGTTTTTATTAGAATATTACTTCAAATATTGAATCCGTTGATGTTCTTGAGCAACTTCAAAGACTTTTTTAAGTCCACCAGCCTGAATAGTGCCTTCAATTACAATAGCAAACATTCCAGCTAGCATGATAAGCATTTGGAAAACATCTGTAATGACTACGGCACGCAGACCTCCCTTTTATATAAGAAACAATCTCATTAAGACATCGAAACTCATTTGGTAAGAATACAGATAATGTAAAAACATGGGAAAATCTCACGAAAGCAGTGTAAACCGCGGCACAACCACCAATAACCCATATGGATATGTTGATTGGGAAATTAACGACCGCATTTAATGCTAAGGCTGGAGCAAATAACACCACGCCCATGTAGAGGCTCACTTGGAGGATGAAAGTAGCGCTGGCTATGAATCGCACAGCGACAGATTCAAATCGATATTCCAAATACTGTAATAATAGATGGTTAGCATCCCATCCTTGTTAAACAATAAATAGACTTTAAGGAAAATAAGATTTACCTCATATGCACTTGTTAGCTTTAAAGGATATAATGCCGGCATAAATATCAAAGCCGCAATAGGAACAAATATGAACGCTACGAAAATAGTCTCAACCATGAGAGTCCCATATGAGTATATTTCTCCAGCATAGCCTATTTCCAGAATAAAGTACATTAGTTTTTGTATGTTTATGATAATTTTATGATTTGTTTGTATATTTACCCAAAACTAAAATCGGACTCATGTAAGTAGCAAGTAAGGATAAGGATGTGGGGATGATTGGCATACTCCGCCCTCCCATAAGTAAATCTGAATTTGTTTTCTGTTTTTTCAGGACACTATAATATACACCGATCATCATTGAGATAATCAGTGTTGCCAATAGAATGGCATAGTCTATAATTGTAAACGACCCTGCCATTTTTGCTACCACTCCACAACTTTATCTTGAACTTCAATTTATACTTTTCAGATTCAGAACTGATTCATCTACTGTCTCTGAAGTTATTTTCTTAGAAAAATGCAAAAACAATAACACTGCAACTGTGGTGTAACGCTGATCTTTAGAGTATCCTACGTGAAATATCAGCTAACATTTGCTAAGAATCAACTAATATTTGCCAATCCATCAGGAAAATCCATAAGTAAATTAATTGGAACACGCTTAAGGTTATATTTTGTGATTTGAGATGTATAGACTGTAGACACTGAAATAATTTAATTGTAGAGTAGACACTTTTTTATTTCTTCCTTATTATCTCCATGTTTATCAATTTGACCCAAACAGTACAACCTAATTATGTTATAAATATTGCACTACAACTTGGATATTGTTGCACTGCTATATAACACTTGAACTTTTTGCCCGCTGGAAACAATAGAAGTATGTTTTCTTTAGAAAAAATTCTTCAAGGTCTTACGGAAGAATATAGAATCACATTTTCTTCTGTGCTTATTACGAGTATGCCTATGTATAGTGTTAGATGAATAGTTTCTAAATCATTAATGCTCAGTGCACAGCTTAATTCACAAATAGTTTTTTACGCAAAAGAATCCCCAACTCGTTTCGTCTCACTAGTCACGATGTGTACATTGGTTGGCTTATGGTCAATTGTATTCATACAGATGACCAATTTCAAGAGTACCGGAATAATGATGTGTTCATAGGAATAAAAAATCACGTATTACCCAGTCATACCTCTCAGGTTTAGAAATCAGAAAATGAAATCACAGATAAAAATACATTTAAATGAATAGTATCAGATAAAAAGAGGAATTGCAGAGTATCTGAGTAATGTATTAAAATCGCTAGTCATTAAGGTGAGGTATTTGTCGTGTACTTTTCACCATTTGAATCTCATGGAATAAACAATAGGACATAACCACTGCACTTAGGATTAACAATCACAATAAATGGTAAAAGAAATCACAAATCGACGGATTTGTGTGTGGTTTACAGGAATATTAGCTGTTAATAAAGATCTTCATTGTTTACGTTCCCTGCAAACAATCGTGTCAATTCTATAGTGTTATGTAACAGTCTATAAGTCAATGTCACATTAAGTAAATGGTATTTTTCTAAAACGTGGTTTCTTAATAATATAATCACAACAGTGCACCTTAACTCGTATTAGTGCTGCAATTTTGCAGCAATTTCACATTAGATTAACAAATAAGCTATTCTAACGATAATAATTACTGCTGTGATTTTCCCTACTGAAAGAGTTATGTATTTTATTATTATTTTCGCTTCATGCATGTGATTTTAGTTGACTAGCACACATGGATATGATAAAACTATTAGTTATTCTTGTGTAAAACAACATTGACACAAATCCCGAGTGTGAGAGTATGAGTTTAATAATACTGTGGCCTACGTACGATGTGAGATCTCGACTTGCCTCGCCATCCTCGCCCTCACTGACTCTTTAATATCATAGCGAATATGATAATATTATTACGAAGCAATGTAGTAAGGTATGTTGTTGCTTATAGGTATGTTTTAGTGTGGGCACTTGTAACAAGAACGTGAGCTAGTATATGCAAAGTAGGCATAAAAGTTTATACCTGTATAGCTACAAACAATATAATAGCGAGTATTATATACCTAGCCTGATATCCAAGAGAAAATAATTCAATTTCAATGAACAATAAAATTAATAGAGAGCAGAGCACATTCTAACACACCTTCACTTCTGCACTTGCAGCAACCAATAGTGTAAATTTTCCCATTTCGCACTCTGCACAGCATATCCCATGCAAAACTGAATACCTCTTGCCTTTTACACACAGATGTGTACAGTTTGGACGAACGCATCTATACTCATTTTCAATAATACAATATGTTATTCTGCTGGGTTATTTTACCTTTTCTTCATATGAAGAACGTAGCTAATGGAATGGAATAATGGAACTTGAGTCACAAGCACAAGTAGGTAAACCCTAATGTAGTGGTATACAAAAAGTTACAGCGAATAAATGTAATTTTCTTTCGCATCTCAATTTGGACAGTTATTCATAGTATTTCATACAAATGGTATACAAAAGATATATTCCTGCAACAAAAGGTACAAAGATGTGGGCAGAGAATAATGTACACATCTTCATTAGCTGTCGTAAAAGCTATCTGGTGTATGTAGTTTAGTGAAGAATAAAGAAAATGTATTTTTAAAGGCTTATTGTCTAGCTTTACATGTAAATAGTGGCAGTAAATGCCGTAGGCTAGTATGTGTCATAATTTGGTTTTTTAACTAAAAGAGATGGGTTATCCTAACTTTTAGCTCAGTTGCGTGCAATTTAACCAAAATGCACTTCTGTTGTAGTGTGAATGTTACAAATAACATTCACACTACAACAGAAGTGCTTTTCTGTACAATGAGACATAACTTTTGCTTTTATGTAAAATGGTACAGATGATCCTTATGTAAATTCATTCTATTTTCTAGTCAACTCGACACAAAATCTTGACTTTTAAATCTAGATAATTTAAATGCAGCTATTAAAATGGTTTGGCTATTAGATAGTAGTGTGGTGACCAGTAGTGTACTTAATGCTACAAGAGAAATCTCAAATTGTATTGCACGCATGATAAATACAAGTGGTCACTAAGATTAATACCCACTAGTCACTACTCAGCGTATATTAAGTAGGACTAAACCCTACATACATGATCTTTCATACATTCTTCTTACTGGCTAAACACGTCGTGTCATTTGTAGATTACTGAATACATTCAAGTGTGAGAATTTTGTTGTATTATTGTATTCCATTTGCATTACATGGTGTATTAAGACTTAAGACCTAAAAAATTGCCGATTGACGTCTTTCGTTCTGCTTAGACTTCTGGTGAGGAATGGAATAAAATATTGCATGAATAAGTGCCTTACACGCATATATGCAATGTTACAAAAACTATTTTGCATTACTTATGGAGTACATAAGTAGTTTCAGGGTAAAAAGTAAATAAATCTTTCCAGATTTGGCTTCTTCCATGTTATGTCAGTTTTAAGTATTTTCTGTAATCATGTGAATTTTATGGACGTATTTTCTTAAGGCACCTTAATGGACATTTATTTTTTCACGTAACTTTTAGAACAAGATTATTATTTAAAACATTCTAACTCAGAAATTATTATTTTTTATTATTTGCATCGAATTCTTTAGGGATTCTTATGCGTATGCATTGTGTGACATTCTCCATAGCTTAAGTACAATTAAGTGCAGTTATCCTACAACTATGAAGTATTATGTGCCAGTAATTTATTCGTACATTCATGGACGCCAGGATATATAGCAGAATAAACTTCATAGCAGTATATGTACTCGACAATCAACTCACTTGACTTGACCGACTTTTATCTACTAATGAGATGGTCAATAGAAAACATTGCATATAACTGTAAGTATACCGATTTTGCTCGTATGTGATTGACTTTGTGGAAGCTGTACTACCTTGGTGCAGTCTGTGAAGGTGTGCTGCATGTAATGTCATAAGAAAAGCATCTCCGTAGATGAAAAACTTTGTTTTTCTTAATATATTGTCAAAGCACATTTCTCTGTAACATTATGCAGTAAGAAAGTAATATAGATTGGAATCTAGAGCAACTGATGATTAGTTTTCCATGTACTGGCAAATAAAACTGCAGTTTAGGAAAGGACATTATTAATTCAGTAGAAGGGTAATAAAACTTGGATTGACTAGCTGAGCAAGTTAGATTGTCAGTTATTCAGTTTGGTAAGTAACAGAGACGAGATTCTTCGCACGACACGTGAAAATTCAAAGAAATTACTTGCATGCAATTGATTCTTATACATCCTCTTTTCCACTACTCAACATCTACAGATACTACCTGTACTGTCTTAAAAATGTGTGATACATACTTACTAACTGCAAGGTTGCCATACTACAATTTACCTATGAGGGCCATGAACTTCTACTCTTGAAATACAAAGTTTAGATTCTCAAATTAAGTTTGTAACTTTTGTACATAGTACTAAGCAGAGAACGATGAACGCATCAACAATCAAACGACATTAATAATATTAAAATGCACAATTCTGTTAATGCCACTGCCAATATTAAGGAGGGCAAATGGCTTATGTCGCATTAGTACCTCAACCTGATGCTTTCTGTCAGATCATACACATAATTTCAGTAAAAATTGTTAATATTATACATTTTTATCGCCAAAACATCAAAATATTCCAATAACCTTTACCGTATCTATGTATGATGTCCTATACAAAAATGATGCTACTTAATTAAGGTTGAAATCTGAAGTGTGACAAAATTAACCACCACAATCTGAGTCAACTATAATCTACTGTTTATTGTAAAATTTATTTTATTTAGTCTTCCTCAGAAATTCTGAGTGACAACTTCTACTATCTACATTTTGTGTGTCAGTAGAGAAAATCTTGGAATGACATGACATAGGCACGGCAAAATAATCCTCCTATAATTTTCATATAAATGTGCATTTACAATACACAAGCCAATGATTTGAACACAAATAACTTTAAATGGACCTAAACAAGTCTTTTATGTTATTAAAGTTATCATCACTTAATCACATAGTATAGAAGATGTCATACCTTAGAGAAAACGTGATGTAGGATCACGTTTACAATGTTTTGTGACTACTGATAAAGATAGATACTTAACTCTGAACCGTGTTCTGGATATGCAGTTCGTATTTTTCTTGTGTACATAAAAATAACACATAGTGACTTGGGTTGTAATAGAAAATTTTAGCGCATCGCGATTGTAGACAAATTAGGAGATATGTCTCTCCTAGTGTGAGTGTACGGTGAAAACGTGCTAGAAAGGTCAGTCGGTGGTATGACAGTGAAATGGATGATTGACAGATAGATAATTTAGCAGCAGAGCAGAACTGCCACAGCAATTGTTTATATTTAGTAGTAGATTAAGATACAATCCACCTGTATAGCTATTTTTTAATTCTATGTTAGAGAAAGTGTCTTCCTACTTACTAATTCCCTCCCGTCATTGAGTTTGAAGATGAAAGATATCTTTCCAAAATGGAGATGAAAAGATATTCCCCATCTTAATACTTAGTAGTTATTAGGTTTCTAACTTTACATTTCTACGAAGCTTCAATCAAGACCTATGCATATATTATCCTAGTTGTGGTGCATACATTATAGTCAAAAATCATATAAACTTAAAATTTTTTATCAACAACTGCCGATGTAGTAGATTTGTCAGAGTAAAATATATATTATTCAATTCAATACTACTTATTTAGTGAAAAGGGCATTAGTGTGAATTTTTGTATTCAATTCGTATAGATTAGATTAGTCAAATCAAATGGTGTAGCAATATCAATAGGCATATAGTGCGTAGTGCGTGAAATAGGATATTTGGGCATGAAAGTAAATGATAAGAATGTTGAAACTCTCTTCTAAAGGTTGGTCTATACGTTTATACTACTTCATCCAAAAACGCAACGGACGATAAAAACTTGTCAAGGTCTTCGCTCATATGACACTGCTCTTTTCACTTAGCGTCTGATAATACAATGTTGTATCACGATTTTTAAATACAAAATAATTGTACCATTATTTTCCGCTTCCAGATATTTTTATATAACGATGTGAATCTTTAGTGTCTACATTAGGTCACAAATCATAGGTCTTTTACTACTTATTTACACTATACTACACCGGAAGTTCCTTATTGTTAAAAAAGTCAAAGTAGCAATTTTAAATCTGTGCACATAATTTGGCAAATTATTGCAATCAAGTCATTACAGAGACAGCCAATCCAGTTAGGTAGACAGCAACACGTTGTAATTATTCTTTACTTTTAACTACAATTTTAAAAATTTAAGTTGAAGTACCGACCTAGAATTTTAAGTGCAATCCCCACACTTAAACTTTAACCTTCAGTACCTTAGTACCTCCCTACAACCTTCAGTAGGGAGGTACTAAATTTTAGTGGGAATTGTACTGCAAAATTCTATACGTCCGTGCTAAAACTGCAATTTTGACAGGGTGAAAAAATGGGAGAAATTTTGAGACGGTTTCATGGGAAAGTGGAATTTCTACAGAATAAAAATTACGCTGTATTTGGTGGAGGAATAATTGTTTTAGGAATAGGTGCACTATGTACCATTCGTTCTAAAGTAAACGATTTCAAGGTAATCCTGCAAATCTCTATAAAGCAATGCATAAGCATGCAAATAGTTTTAAATATAGTATGAGTATTAGTATAATATGAAATCTAAAAACTTAGTCTTTGTTATTACTACTTATTAGTAGCACAATGTTATTCATGCATCAAAATTACTAACAGTGTATTTCAAACTTTAAACTACTAGGAAAGACGGCACTTTAATTCTCTGATTGAGAAGAAAAGATCGGAAAGAAAAGAACAATTGTCCACCTTGAAGAGACGATACTCAAAAAGGCCAGCTAAATATGAGGAAATTCTCTCTTTGCCATTGGATGAACTAATTGATTTGCTACAAAGTAGAAAATTGACAGCTACAGAAGTTCTTGAGGTGTACACAGCAAAAGCAATTGAAGCCACAGAAGAATTTAACTGCGTTGTTGAATTTGCTCCGAATGCATTCGTAAGCTATAATTCATTAATTTTAATCGTCCACTGCATGTCAATAAACATGGACCTAGCTGTACTACATTTTTCAAGTATAGTAATTACGCACAACCGCAATAATTATCAACAGAGTAGATATTTCTTTTTTGTATGCTACAGTTAACATCAATGTTAATGTACATCCACTGATATTATTTTTCAAGAAATTAGCTGAAGAATTGGATGCTTTGGACGAAGTCAAAGGAGTTTTGCATGGAGTTCCATTTTGTGTCAAAGATGATACAAATATTCAAGGAATTGACTCCACAGTTGGCTGCTCAAGAAATCTTTTCAAACCAGCAAAGGAATCCGCTGTTATCGTTCAAATTCTTCAAGATTTGGGTGGAATTCCTTTCTGTCACACGAACCTACCACAGACTTGTATCTCGTTTTCCAGTGGAAACCCAATTTTTGGAAAAACCTTAAATCCTCTGAATAAGAAATTGAGCCCTGGAGGATCAAGCTCTGGAACTGGAGCTTTAGTAGGTTGTGGTGGAGCTCCTTTTGGATTAGGGTCCGACACAGGAGGTTCTGCGAGAGTACCAGCTCATTTTTGCGGAATTTCTACTTTAAAGCCTTCGAAAAATCGAGTTAGCAGAAAAGGATGCTTGCAATGCATACAGCATTGCATCGGATGTAAATATATCATACATGAATGCATGCAGTTCATTTGAGAAAATAATTTTCTGCATATGAGTATAATAAAGTAAGAAAGATAGTTAACTAATTAATTTTGCTTTTAATAGTTACGACGGTTCCATGTTTGATGGCACCCAAGGCAAAGGACATTGCACTACTCTTCAAATCAACATCATTAGAAAACATTCAGAATCGCCACGATGGAAAAGCGGTGCCAATACCATGGAATAGTGAAGTATATTATCAATAGAAATACGTCTACACTACTGCTGTACTTGTAGAAGAGATTTAATATTCTAAAATTTACATTTAACATTTCAGATGTTCGAATCCACAAAATTATTACGGATTGGATATTTCACATCTATTTCGGACTTTCCTACATTGGGTGATACAACTGAAACAATCATGAAAGCTAAAGCCAAATTAGAAACATTGGGGCATACATTTGTACCCTTTGACATAAAGAATAGTGCTCAAATACGGAAAGTTGTTTTCGAACTTTCCAGGGCTGATATGGGAACTCATTTCTTAAAAACTCTAAAGAATGATCAGAAATCTCCAGAAATGGAGAAACTGTATCAATTAAAAAATATATCCATCACCAAGCATAAACTATACTCCATACTTCCCCAAAGGCTCACGGGGCACGATCCAAGTTTCCATAAATCCTGTTTGACTTCAAGATACTCGACTGATTTGTGGGATTGCATGGCAGAACGAAAAGGTATTATTGAAAACTTATTGGAAGAAATGAAAAAACAGAAAATCGATCTAATTCTCTGCCCCGTGCAGCCGTTTGCTGCCATTGGAGTTGATGACCTTTGGAAAATTAGTAAGCTTGATTTCTCTATGTGCATACAAATATAACATTCTGCAATTTAAAATAGTTCTGTATTCATAAATTTTGTGTCACTTATACCGAATAAAATTCTTTTTCATACAGAAATGTCATTGTATACCTTCGTGTGGAACTTGGTTGACTTTCCTGCTGGAGTAGTCAAAGTTGGAGTAGAGTCTGGAAAAAATATCAAACCCAGCGATGACACCGCTAGTTCGAAGGAAAGGCATTTCAATCAGGTTGACAACTTACTATAAATTGAAGTTTGACGGAGGTTATTATAAAGTGGCTAATGATATCGTCAATAACTTCTGTATTCCTTTGTAGGTTGTTAGAAAATCTATTGGCATGCCTATTGGAGTTCAAATTGTGGGAAAGCCATACCACGAAGAAATGGTTTTGAGAGCTATGGTTGAACTTGAAAAGTCTTTAAACGAATAGATGAGATTACAAACTTGAATTGAAATAAAAATGTGCTGAATTATAAAACGAAAATTATCTGGTTTTATTAAGAATATCGTTTGAACCCACAATTCAATAAGAATCGATAAGAAAGACGTTTTAAACGTTCCACTCCACAAGTAAATTTTCTAACAGAAAAGATAAAACTTTTGACAGTACTACAAGAGCAGTTTAACATGTTAGATCGGTGTTAGATCGGGCAATTACAAAGAAATTTGAAACTAACAACCAACGATTTTTGGAAGATAAAATCAGGTAAAATATAATTAGCTTTTTTAATTACTATAAGTAGAAATACGTAATATTCAAGTTTCTAACAATTTTTCCAAATGAGCAATATCAGAAGCAAGGACAAACTTTGCTTCTTTATCATTACGTTTAACATGAACTTTAACCTGACTCAAGTCAACAGAGCTACAAATCTCCATCACTTCCGGGTGAACACCATCTAAATCTTTCAGCTGAGTAATCGATGTATCAAATCCGATTATTAGGGACCCAATAGGCAGAAGTCTATTGTTAATATATTGCAGAAATTCTGAATTCAGTAATTTTTCTCCAGTAATTAAGACGGTCAGCGGTCCAGGGATTTCTTTCGAGGTTCCAACGAATGGCAATATAGATGTCATAATTGGAAGTGTAATAGGAATTTTTCCCAATCGTTCGGAAAATTGTTTCAACAACTTTGAAATATTATTAGTATAATCTTTCGACGATACAGCGTTCAATCGGAGAAGATTGACCACCGACGTTGAGTTTGCAGAAGGCTCGGCACCATCGTCATCTACAAAATAAATGCAATACATATTTAGTGGTTCTGAATAGAATAATCAAATGTATTATTTTAAACTTAGTATACTTATGAATTTCGTTGAATAAGTAGCATGATCACGATCACTTACCGTCTTTGAATCTAACAATGATGGACGAATCTCCAAGCCTGCTATTGAAATAACCTCCCTTTTCAGCATCTTCAAATAATTCATTTTGCTTCTCCTGCAGATGTTCTGCTGTTTTGATGTACTCCCAATTAAACGTGGCCTGGTAGAGTTCAATAGATGCGGAAATTAAATTGCTAAAATCGTCCACACAACCAAGAATATGGATTTTAAGATTCTCGACAGCTTTTGTTTCTGAATTTGTATAGCTAGTGCGAATAATATCCTTAGATGGCAAAATTGAATGTTTTTCCAAAAATTTGAATGCCTTTTCCGCCCTTGTGATGTAATCGGGATTGTTTAACGCTCGCCCAGCCTTGGCGAAACCCGATATCATCAATGCTACAAAAATAGATATAAGTTTTTAATTCTCAGTGTGTATAATGGACGCAAAATACGTGGATTGATTACGGATAGGACTAGGTCATTGGTCATTAAAAAACAAATTGAGGAGAATTATACATACAATTCCAGCTTGTAATGACTTTTGAATCCAAGCCAGGTCTCGGTCGATTTATATTTCTGTAATTAAATAAAGTAATGCGGCATTCCTCCAATATGTCCGTCACTTCCTCTACTGGAAGGGAAAACTTTTCTGCTGTTTTTTCCACAGTATAAGCCTCGAACAAGACATTCTGATTTTTCAACTCGTCGTGAGGATCTTGATGCGGATCAACATTGCCGTTTTCCTTCACCCCATAGCGATAACCAAATAATTCAGCGAAAGATGAGCCCTTTGACGATTGTTTTGTAAGAATATCAGGCAAATCTGTGTGTGTCCAAACATAAAACGCTCCTTCTTTCTTCTCTGCGTGAGAAGCTTCTGATGCCGATGATCCAGACTCAGGGAATTTAGGTAGTGAGTCAGCTAATATTTTAATTTGTAATGATTATTATATTTATTAACTATTTTAATTTAGAACTATTTAAGTTATTTAATATTAATTTTTACAAACCATCTTCAGCAGCAAAAAATCCGCCTTCCTGTAGTTTTAAAACTTAGCTCATATATAAACCCATTTTAAGCAAAAGTTTTGTAATAATAATGTGATTCAAGTAAAAATTAAATTGTTACCTGATGACCAAGGTCCCTGTCAACATAGCAAAAAATCCGCCCTCCTGTAGTTTTAAAACTTAGCTCATATATAAACCCATTTTAAGCAAAAGTTTTGTAATAATAATGTGATTCAAGTAAAAATTAAATTGTTACCTGATGACCAAGGTCCCTGTCAACATATGTGAGAATATCTGTTACAATTGACGAGTAAAGTGGATTTTTTGTGAGAAGAAATGCATTTGAGTAGGCTACTGTAAGTTGGGCTTGATCGTAAAGCATTTTCTCAAAGTGAGGTACATGCCATTTTTTGTCAGTGGAATAACGAGCAAATCCCTGGAAAATGCATACAAAAATGAATAAATCAGAAAGTAATTAAGAAGTAATTCAAAGAGCTAAGTAATTTATTCACCTGTCCAACATGATCATGAATTCCACCCTTGGCCATACCAACAAGTGTTTTATCAATCATCCGAATAGTATTATCTTTCTTTTTTTGATCAGGGCACCTTGCAGCGTAATCAATGAGAAACAAAAGATTAACAGGCTGGGGAAATTTCGGTTGCTGAGAAAAACCTCCATAAATTGGCTCAAATGATCTCGTCAACTGCTGAGCACACATTACTGTAGTTTCTTCTGCTTTTGCAATAGTATTAGAAGAGGGTAGCATGGCAGATCTATCCATAACTTCCATAATTTTTCCAGCAGATTCGATGCATTTATCCTCACTTTCACTCCATTGTTCGGCAATTGTTAAAAGTAAGGCACGAAATCCAGGTCTACCAAAGTAGCGATCTTCCGGCGGGTAATAAGTTCCTCCATAGATTGGGTGAAGATCCGGAGTCATCCACACCTGTAATTATTCCCAGTATTAATACTTTTAAAGTCATATTGCATTGGCTTTACTTAAAACAACTTTGCAGTATCAAATTTTTCATCACGTAACCTGCATTCAAAAATGTCATTATTTTAAAAATTATTTCTTCCGTACACTCATTGGCCATCCTCCAGATCCGCTGACAGCTTGCACAAATGTCATATAAATTCTATCGATATCTGGCCGCTCTTCTCTATCCATTTTTATATTTATAAAATTGGAGTTCATTATCTCAGCAATTTTCGGATTTTCAAATGACTCTCGTTCCATGACATGGCACCAATGACAAGTGGAGTATCCAACAGACAAGAAAATTAATTTATTTTCGGATTTGGCCTTCTGTAAGCTTTCAATATTCCACGGGTGCCTGAGATGCATTAAAGAGTTGATATGACTTAATTACTTCATTTAAGTTCATTTGCATTTTAAATTAAACTATTACATTCAAAAACAAGCTTTAGGAAATAATTTTACCATTCAACAGGATTGTACTGATGCTGAAGCAAATACGGCGATTTCTCATATTGCAACAAGTTTTTCTTACGACCGTCAACTGATTGTGCCATTGTACTTTTGAAAATATTTTGTAGACTGGGCTGTTTTAAATATTTTCGATTCAAATTCCCGATAGCTGTCCCTAAAACACTGCGGAAACTACTTGCTACACATTTATTATAGCTGTGCATCTAAACACAAACTAAAATTGCAATATTGTGCAAATAAAGCTAAAATTAACTGACTATTGGCAACTAAATCTCTGACACTTTGCTATTTCTAATCTCTTGTCACTTGTAGTATCAGAAGAATGAAACTACTATATATAATCAGGATGTTGAAACTTGGATGACATTAAGCATCTAAACTTTATGACTTAACAGAGATAGTAAGAATTTACATAAACTGTTGCCAAAATGTTAAAGAGATTTATATTCGCAGCAAGCAAACAGCAAACCTGCAAAATTCCTGTAAATACAGAATGCGGACAGTTGATTCCTTGATCTCAAAATCAGTCAGAGTTAGAGTCTCAGAGTTAAATTTAAACTTTATAATGTTTGTAATTAGCAATTTTATTACACAACCACCCTGTCTACGTCGTCAATTTCTGTCTTTTCTTTTCATTGAGACTTTGAGAATTCAAGTTTTCCTGTAGATGAAACATCACAGACGCATGAACTGCATGTAGTATCTAAATGTGCAAAACGGTGGGATAAAGCGGAGTATAGTTAAGAAAAGAAGGCATAAAATATTAATAAAGATGTGTTGAAAATTAAGGATATATTTACTTAGCGAAAGAAAGAATCTTATTATGCCCTTAGATAATCTTTAAAAGGAAATCTAGCAAAAATATTTATTACTACGTTATCACATTTTATATCATAAGTAAGATGATGTAATGTATATGTAATGATAACTACTTACTACTACACACTTGTACTTTTTCAGACAAAGATTCACTTAGATTGTAAATGCATATTATGACTTAGTAAAAGTTGGTTGATATTATTGTAATTGGGCTATTTTGTTAAAAGTTTTAACTTAAATTAAAACAGCTTATCGATTAAATATGATAATGCAGATGCTAAGTAAGTGACTGTTTCGACTCCTATTTGTGCTGCAATGAAAATTCCAAGAGATTTTACAGCACTGTTTCTATAAT